>VWZD01010903.1:0-80304 GCA_013396695.1 Sakesphorus luctuosus
CGCAGTGAGCCGGCGTGGGGACCCCGCCGGGGGTGGGGTGGGGACGGAGCGGCGCGGGAGAGCCGCGGCCACGCACAGAGGAGATCCCGAGTCCCGCCGCCGGCTCGCACGGTGACCTTGGTCAAGTTGTGTCCCCGCTCCGGCATCGCTTCGCAGCCTCCCCGATGCGGTCGGGTGTCGGGGAAGGCACCGAGGCTTTCCGGTGCGGGGCCCGGCAGGTGCGGGGAGCTGCGACCAGTCCTATGGGACCGAGTGCTGGCGGACTACAGGGATAAATGGGATGCCGGGGATGCTGGGACCTGGTGCTGGCGGACTGCCGGGATAACGGGATGCCCGGGATGCTGGGACCTGCTGCTGAGTGCAGCGTGCGCTGCTCGGTGGGAGATGCCCGTGCGAGATACTCCGCTGCCGCAGGGACCGGAGGAGATGCCCCCTGAAATTGTTTAAACACGCCTTTCTCCGGTGGGCACCAGTAAATCAATAGCTGGTGGGGGGTTCTCCCCACCATTATCATCCCCGCAGGGCTCCAGTTCTCCGGAGCACCGAGCCGAGCACCGTGTGACCCGTCGGGAGGTGTTTGCTCGCCTTACCGGCACAGCACCGGCATCGGGGTTCAGGAGGTTCCCGCTGCGAGGCTCCGTTCCCTTCCCTTCCTTTCCCTAAACATACATTTTTTCAGTAGTCAACAAAACTCTGGATCTTATAAGCACTGGAGAGCATCATCTCTCGGCGCAGTAGTGCCCACCTTGCCCTGTCCCTTCCCAGGGGACCCGCGTGTCGCTGCTCTGGAGGGTCCCAGGGTGCCCCCGCTGTGGTCCCGGGGCCAGGCAGGGCGAGCCTGGGCGCTGCGGGGCCGGGTGGGACTTGCCGGCAGATGTCAGTGTCCCCTCTCTGTCAGCAGCCAGGAGGGTCCCTGCCAGCTCCGGAGATGTTGCAAGGAGGCCCCTGCACTTTTCCCGAAGCGAAGCCGTCTTTGGTGGCCGCTCAATGACAGTTTGGAGCCCTGAGGAGCAGCAGGGTGCTGGGAAAAGGAGGGGCCCCACTCTGACACCCCTGATCCCCTCCCTCTCTCTGCCCAGCACCAGTCACCCAGCACCTTATTTATCCCGTGCTTGTGCTGTTAACGCTGAGCTCCTGCTGTGCATCAGTGGCCACCCGTGACACTTGTCACTGGTGCAAAGACAAGGGAGGGATGGGAGGGAACGGTCCTCACCTTGCCCTGCCTCCAGCTCCTGCAGGAGGGTGGTACTGCTCTTGCAGGGTCCCTTGAGGGGAAGGAGCTGGGGAGGAAGCTGCGGGGATGCTCTTTATCCCAAAGCCCCTCATGTGTGGGGGTGCTCTCCCCCAGCCCCAGCGATCCATCTGCAGGGATGCTTTGGGCTGAGAGCTCAGCACAAGGTGGGGGAAGCCGGAGCTGCTGCTGCCGTCACCGTGATGGGGAGAGTTGTATTTTGCACATTGCTTTATATAAGAGGCTTTTTGCCCGTGGGTGTGAAAGTCTCGGGTGTGCAAAGCCAGAGGGCAGAACACATGGCACTGGTGCGACACACTGCACGCAGCTGCCGCCTCCCCTGGTGGCAGCCCAGGCTTCATCTCATTTGATGTCTTATGCAAATCCTTGGCTCCCCGAGTCCTGGGATTTTCTGCTATTTTCCTTTACTCTCATCTTCAAGTGTCTTGCTCTTGAGGATGTGAAGAAAAGCTAATAAAAGGAACCCAAGTCATCGAGCCTTGCAGGTTTTCTAACCAGTCTCACCGAGCTGGGAGGGACGCTGTGACTTTAAGTCCCTTGTCTATAGCAACTAAACGGACTGTGAAGGGTGGTTTGCCGGAGCCCAGGGAGAATCAGTTCACATCCACCACCGTGATCCTCTGATCCTCAACATCATAGAATCATAGATTCGAATGGGTTGGAAAAGACCTCCGAGATCATCAAGTCCAACCCTTGGGCCAACTCCAGTCCCTTTACCAGATCATGGCACTCAGTGCCACGGCCAAGCTCAGCTTAAAAACCTCCAGGGATGGGGAATCCACCCCCTCTGTGGGCAGCCCATTCCAGTGCCTGAGCACTCTCTCTGCAAAGAAGTTTTTTCTGCTCTCCAACTTCAATTTCCCCTGTCAGAGCTTGAGCCCGTGCCCCCTTGTCCTATTGCTGAGTGCTGCTCCGGCAGGATGGAGGCTCCGAGGTGGCTGCCCCCGCTCGCCGCCTGGAGCCGTGGCCCCGGGGCCGGGTGCCAGGCTGCTGACAGCACCCCGCCGTGCCCACTTTGCCAGTGATTACAGCGCTGCTGTCGCTCCGGCGGTGCCTGGCTCGCTCTCTTAATTACCCCGGCAGATCAATGAGGCCCTGGCGCTTCCTTGGGAGCGTGCGGATGCGAGCCCGGCGATGCAGCTCCTTGCAAACCGCACAGAGGAGGCAGCGGCGCAGGCACGGAGAGGCAGGGGCTGGAACCCAAGAAGCCCCAAGCTAGGCTGGTGGCTCTGGAGCAATGGGAGAATCCGGGAAAACTGGGCCCTTTGGGATTGTCTGTCCCAGAGGGTGAAAGCAGCAGAGCAGGAGGTGCCCTGGGTGCCTGCGCAAATTCATAGACAAGGCTCAGCCGAGTCAATCCACTTCAGAAACTAAACTGCACTTAACCTTTGCCCAGACTCTCTTAAGTGGCCCTAATTTGATAAAGCTTTCCTACGTTTAATGAGAAGGTGACTCAGTCACTAGGTTTGACGTTCATTCCCACTAAAAGGCATCCCCGGGGAGCTCGAGACCCCTCCCTGTCACTCCCCCACAGATACACCTTAGCTCCCACTGTGCCCCAGGGACCAGCCCCTGTGACTGGGCACATCCCACAGCTCTGCCACCAGAAGGTGTCACATACCTGGCACAGGTGCTGGGTTTTGCTTTTGCTGGGGGATTCAGCTCAGCATGCACAGGGGTAGTTCCACAGTCCATCTGGAATCTTCCTGTGCTTCCTTCCCCATGGCACCTGGCAAATACCACTGCTGCCTATCCTCGGTGCATGATTCCTAGTTTCTGGATCTCTAGATCTGCTCCTGCAGCATGAAAGGGCAGAAATCAATGCTAATGTCCCTAACAATTAGCTAACGTCTTAATTATCGAGCTCAGCCTGATTAGTGGTGAAGCACGTGGCTCTGGAGATGCCGTGGGCAGGAAGCAAGCAGGACCTCGGCATAACTCCGCTGTTATGCTGAGAATGTTGCTGCTGTCACGTCAGCTCCAAGGGCGTCAGGCTTTGGCAGCTCACCTGGCCATCCCCATCCACACCTCACACCATTGCTTTGGTCTCTTGAGCCATTTTGGATGAGAATACCCACCACAGAAGTGACCCCATTGCTATCTCCAGCATTTGGGGTGCTCCAGTTATTTTTGCCACAAGTTATTTTTAAGATGCAGCTTGTGAGTGACAGTCTGGGCCATGCATCAGCCCCCACTGGAGGGACACCAGGGTGTTCTGCTGCAGGCAACAGGGACACCAAGGGCTGCAAAAAGCTCAGGAGGACTTGGCCAGGAAGGAGGTTGTGGTCCTGGGAAAATTTGCCAAGAATATTTGCATTTCCACTCTCCTTCCATCGCTTTGGAGTTTTTATAGAAGGGGGAAGAGGAGAAAAAAAAATAACAAGCTGGAAGTTTTCCAACTTTTGTGATGCAAAACCCTAAATCAAAGGGGAAAAAAAAGAGTAGTCAGATGCTTCTCATCAAATCTTCATTCTTTTGGATCAAGGAAAAGTGATTAGAAAGTTATTTCCAGCTCTTGTAGTAAGGTCAAGGGGGTTACTCGTTTTTAAAGAGCTTTACTCTCCCCAGCATCCCAGGAGGACTCTGTGTGAGCATGTGGAGGTGCACCCTGAAAAGCATTGCCCCAACCCCACAGAGCAGAGGTGGAGCCCCCCCAGGGAAAACCAGATCCAGCCCTGCCCCAGCTGTATGGACTAAGGACTATGCAGAGCTATGGCAATATCTGCACATACCTATTTTCTATAACCCCTGATTGATAGGAAATAAACCAGCCCAGCTCACAGTGGTGCAGAAAAGCTGCTCCTTGGGGTAAAGCTGCTGCTGGGTGGCTCAGCCCCTCTGCAGGCTCTCCTTGCCTGTTCCTGCCTGACTTGGGGCTTCAAGTTCCCATTGGCAAGGATGCTGGTGTGCGTCAGAGCCTGTCCCCAAGCAGGAACCCTCCTTGGAGGTGCAGGCAAACACGCTGTAAATAAGAGGGAGGTGTAAATAAAAAAAAACCTCACTTAGCACAGCTGGAAAGTTTGCTTCCATACCAAGAGGGCACCTTCACTAGTTTTGCACCAGTTTGTCCTAGTCAAGTGCTGAAAATACCCAGTCCTGACTATTGTTATAGCTCTGTTGTACAACATGAAGCCAACACAAGAAAACACACCCTGCTCAGCCTTGAATTGCAGAACAAGCTCCCCAGGAAAGGCATTGGAACAGGCTGAAATGCTTTCTAGCTGGTCTAGGGACCACAGCCTAAGGGAAGAGGTGGCCCAAAGTGTCTCTATCCCTAATATCCATCCCCACAATGGTCACCCAGATGTTTCCTGCCTTTGCAGCACTTGGTGGAAGAGGGGTTTGGAGGGGAAGGACAGAGTGGGGAGCCCCATTTGGGGAAGGCACATAGTGCTGTCTCCCAGGGTGGTGGTGGTGGCGGCAAGGGTCTGGTGGGAAGCTCTGTACACCCAGGATGGTTTGCTGGAAAAGGCAGTGTTCTGCCTGGTGTGACCCCCCACTAAAACCCCCCTCTATGCTTTGAATCAAAGGAAGGATACTGCCATGTCCTGGTTTGTACCAGGAAAGCCTCTGGGAGGGCAGCAGAGTGACTGGTGCAAGACCATCCTTACCAGTCTGTGGTGGTGTGAAGTGGTGATGCATGAGACCAATATCCCATGGACCTTGTGGAAAAGCATTCCCTTGGCTGTACAGACCCAGGTGGAAGAAGAGGGGAGAGTGACCCAGTCAGGGAGCAGCCCCTGCCCAACTCCACCCCAGCTGGAGGTGTGTCAGGAGCCATCTAAAATGCATGGATGGTGGCAGGGGATGAGGAGATCAGCTGTGCTAAGCCTGTTTGTGGGGCAACAGGCAGGCTCCCAGTGCACCAGATATTTTAACAAGGTGTTTTGCTGTCACAGCCATATTTAATGCTACAAGCAGCGTGTTTCCATGGGCAGGGTTTAGAAAGATGCTGTTCAAGGATGCTTTTGCCTTGGCTTCTCAGCTGAGAGCTAGAGTGCTGCTTTCCTCCCTGCAGTGTGGGAAAGGGATGAAATCATGAAGGGTTTAGCCCATGGTCAGCATCTTAAACATCCACAGGGTTTGCTTCCAGACCATGGCTCCCCCCGTTCCTTCCTGGGCACAGCAGCTCATCCCAGATCAGTGGAGCAGCAGGACCCATGGCTGCAGGGGGCCAGGGGGGTTTAGTCCTGAATCTTGAGTGCCCCTTTGGTCTCCAGGCCACATCAGTTTTAACACCACCAGCAGATATTCTGAGGAGGGGAGCAAGGTGCATATCTGCTTCAGACAGACACTGCATCCCAGCTGCCTGCTTTCCCCCTGGGCCAGCTCTGGTTGCAGGCAGGGAAGCAGGCAGGGAGGATTACAGAGCAGCCAAAGTGCCGCAGCTGCTCAGCCATCACCCACACGTGACAGCACACGAGCAGCTCTGTGAGCTGCCACATCCTTCCACGTTTTGGGGGTGACAGATGCCCCCTGCAACACTTGTGGCACAGAGTGAGAAAACCAACTTGGCATTGCCTGTGTCCCACCCCAGCATGGGATCCTGTTTTCTTGGGCCAGGATTTGGCCATGTCATGGCCTTGGGGGACTCCACATGCCAGGAGCAGGAGGCAACAGCCAGGGTGTTATGTGGCTGCCTGTCAGGCTGGGTGAAACCAGGGTGGCATGGGAAAAGATAGTGTGAGGGGACAGAAGAAGCCCTGCCTGCTGCTCTGCCCATTCCTGCCCGCCTCACTGCCCCAGCACCTCAACCTGGTGATGTGAAAATCTCAGCTTTTGTTTAAAATTCACAGGGCCCCAGCCTCGAGGGCTGAGCGAGAAGCTGAGAAAGCGTAATCAAAGGGCACCCTTAAGGGTTTAAAAATAGAAGAGAGGGAGGAAAAAAAAATTTAAAAAACGTATTATTACATGTTAAAGCGTGATGATTCATCCAGCAAAGCCCTGTTTGGGAGAACATAGGGTTGGTGTGCACTCAGCAAGAGCAAGTGCTTGGGCTCCAGGCCCCCACCAGCCACCTTCCTGGAATAAAAACCACCTTCCCTGGAAGCACTGCAGGGATGGGGTCCCTGTTTTTAGGCAAACAGCTCTTGCTGCCTGACAGCACACCTTGCCTCACATGGGTTTGGCAAGACCTTTCAGATTCCCATCTCCCACCCTGATGTGCAAATTCAGGCTCTGGCCCTGTGGCTGCTGCCTCTAGAAAAACTTCATCTTTAGTCCTGCAGATACTGCCATGTTGGGCTATAAAAGGGGAAAGCCCTTGGTTTGAGATAAACATCATTTGAACTCACTGCCAACCTTGTGGTGGACATCTGTCTGTCCATCCATCCATCCATCCATCCATCCATCCATCCACCCATCTATCATCTCAGGATGCAAAGACAAGTCTAACATCAACCACACGTCATTCAATCCATACCTGGAGAAGCTCATTTTCCCAGTTCCATATGCTTATTAATTTTTAGCCCCCCTGAAATGAGCTGCACTGCTCATGACAGGCAGCCTCAAAAACCAGAGCACAGTCAGCCCACTGTCCCTGCCCCACAGGCATCCAAGAGCAGCAAACGTGGCTTGATGGGCTGATGTGTGGCAGAAAAAAACATAAAGAAAAAGCCAGAAATTCCTCAAACAGGCATTAGGCAGGACTTCATTTAACTTCAGCAGCAGCCAGCACCCCTAACCCCAGAAACCCTTACCTCCTGCGACACGACCATTCCATGCCTGACACATGGCTCTCCCTGGAGCACAGCAGGACCCCAGCAGGCATTCATAGAATCACAGAATGGATTGGGTTGGAAAAGACCTCCGAGATCATCAAGTCCAACCCTTGGGCCAACTCCAGTCCCTTTACCACATCATGGCACTCAGGGCCACGGCCAAGCTCACTTTAAAAACCTCCAGGGATGGGGAATCCACCCCCTCTCTGGGCAGCCCATTCCAATGCCTGAGCACTCTCTCTGCAATGAGCACTCTCTCTGCAAAGAAGTTTTTTCTGCTCTCCAACTTCAATTTCCCCTGGCAGAGCTTGAGCCCGTGCCCCCTTGTCCTATTGCTGAGTGCCTGGGAGAAGAGACCAACCCCCACCTGGCCAGAACTTCCCTTCAGGTAGTTCTAGACAGTGCTGAGGTCACCTCTCAGCCTCCTCTTCTTCAGGCTAAACACCCCCAGCTCCCTCAGCCTCTCCCCACAGCACTTGTGCTCCACTCCCTTCTCCAGCCTTGTTCCAAAGCTTGTGGTTGCTCCTGCTTTATTTCCATGCCGCTGTCCTCATGGGCTTCCCTGTTCCATGTTGCAGGGCAGGGCTGTCCCGGAGGGTCGCCGTGGGGTGAGAGAATGAAGAATCCGGCCGGGCAGCAGCAGGATGGGGCGGCAGGACCTGCCACGCGCTGACGGGCCCCCGCCGATGCTGCCGTGGCCACTGGCCCTGCTGGCCCTGAGCGCGTGCTGGCGCTGGGGGGTGGCTGGCGGGGCGGGCAGCGCAGTGCCCCAGCAGCATGCTGCCCCCTCCACCCCTTCCTCTTCCTCCTCATCCTCCTCTCCCTCCGGCCGGCCACCCCTCGACTGGCTCCTCACCGACCGGGGACCCTTCTACCGAGCCCAGGAGTACGTGGACTTCATGGAGCGCTACCGGCAGGGTTTCACCACCAGGTACAGGATCTACAGGTGAGAGGCCATGGGCACTTTGAGAGGGAGATGTGAGGCTGCAGGGGGCATGGCGGAGCGGAGGGGGACCCTCCCTAATCCACATGAGCAGGCTCCAGTGTGCGGGGAGAGGCTGCCCGTCGGCAGTGGGTGGGTGGATGTGAGATGCTGCTTTCCCAGGGAATATAACAGCAGCCCTCCAGGATGCTCCAGGGTGGGCTCCAGGCAGGATTTGCCCTAAGCCGGGAAGGATTTGGTGCACAGGTTGAGATGGAACCAGACCTTATGGCGGGAGGCACAGAGCCCACTCAGCTGCATGGGTTTCATGCACACACCAGCCCCTTTGGACATCCTCCACCTACTGATCTGCCCTGAGGTGGAAACTGGGGAGAGCAGAAGGGGCAGTGTGTACGTGGCATCCATCCTCCAGCCCCTTTGTCCTTTTGCCATGCACAAAGACACCTCTGTGCCAAATTACTGAGCCTCCCTGGACTGGCAGTCACTGGGGACGGATGCTGCTGGGGATCATGAAAAGCCATCCTGACTGACCCTCTGGCATGTCCCCAGTGCCATCACCCCCTGCACTGCTGCAGTGGGGTGCAATATATGTGTGGGCCAGGGCTGGAGAGTGTTTCTTGTAAGCAGAGAACCACACTTGGCATCAGTGGGCTCCACTGACTGCAGCAAAGGGTCACTCCATGACAGCCACCATGGGAAACCCACTTTACCACCTCCAGGACCTTATTGGGACTGTTGTCTTCTAATGAGCCCTTTTCCTTTCCCTCTCCTCGCTGGTGCTGAGCTCCGGGGGTTTCCAGCAGTGGAGCAAAGCCTGGCCGTTGTCTCCCAGGAATGCTGATGTGGGAGCCTTTTTATGCAGCCTGGCACCCCCAGAGAGCTTCTCTCCCCATTCCTGTGTGCTGACACTGCTATGCCGAGGGACCCACATCCTCCGGGGATGCTGCTGGTGACGGTGGTGCTGGGAAGGAGGACCTGGAGGGACAGCAGCTGGCTCACACCTCTGAGTGGCTGCTATCAGCCTTCAGGGCTTGCTTTGCAGGTGGGATGGGATGGGGGAAACTGGCACCCCAGTCCCGAGGGAATGTGCCTACAAGAAGGGGAGAGGCAGCATCCCACTTTTCTGGGCCCAAAGCCATGGTGGGAGGCAGCCTGTCATGCACTAAGCCCACCGGCTGCTTTGCACTCATCCACCCCTCCCTCTCCCTCCTTTCCCAACCAGCCCTAATTAAACTGTCTGAAAGCCACCGCCTGGTTTTAATTAGAGCAAAATGCCGAAGATTAGGCTGAAATTTGCCTCCAGTTGTTTACAGGGCTATCAGTTGTCGGAGGCAGTGACAGGCTGGCGGTTCCTCCCTGGGGCCAGGCGAGGCCAGGGGATACATGCATAGCGTCTGAGGCTACCAGGGGACCCATCCCCACCCCACCGCATCCCAATGCCTCCAGCTTCCTACAAAACACTGCCTACACTTAACGCTATGATAGCCCCAGATGTTGGATTTTCATCTGGATCCATAGGCATGGAGCTGGAGGATGGAGGAGACCCATCCAGCCCAGCCGGCTGGAAGAGAGTTCAGCCCTGCCCTGGGCGGTGATTAATGTCTGCCGGAGGTGCTGGATTGATCAATATCGGGCATCTCCGCTGCTTGTAGCTCGTTAACACCATCAATGGCTTAGGGAGGGACAGCACTTTTGTCCTGGCTGGATTCATTGCTGGCTGGCAGATCCTTCACGTCCGATGGGGAGGTCAGAATGTTCCTGACAGAAGTTTTCCCAGTACTGATCACCTGTCCTGAGGTGGAAACTGGGGACAGAAGAAGGGAGAACATGCACATGGCATGGTCAGACCCACTTCAAACCTTCTCCGCACTGCTGCTCCCCTCCCGCAGAGAGTTTGCTCGTTGGAAGGTGAATAATTTGGCCTTGGAGAGGAAAGACTTCTTCAGCCTACCTCTTCCCCTGGCCCCCGAATTCATCCGCAACATCCGACTGCTGGGCCGCCGGCCCAGCCTCCAGCAGATCACTGACAGCCTCATCAAGAAGTATGGGACACATTTCCTGCTGACTGCCACGCTGGGAGGTGAGTGCTGGGGGGTCCTCCAGCCCACTCGCTTCCCTGGCACAAGGAGTGTGCCAAGGAGGGAGAGTGGGACGATAAGCACTGCAGGAGAAATATGGCCAAGAATGTGAACAGGGAGAGCCCAGCAGCCTCCCAAAAGCATTGCGTGTCCCCACAGGAGAGGAGTCCCTGACCATTTTTGTGGACAAGCGCAAGCTGAGCCGGAGGGCAGAGCCTGCCGGGGGGGCTGGGAACAGCTCGGGGGTCTCGCTGGAGACCCTGCACCAGCTGGCAGCCTCCTACTTCATCGACAGGGAGAGCACACTCCGCCGGCTCCACCACATCCAGATCGCCACGGCTGCCATCAAGGTGGGCGAGCGTGGGAGGGAGGAGGCAGAGCGGGGAGACGGCAGTCCTGGGCCCCTCAAGGCTGGCTGAGACCCTCAAACAGCATCACCACATAGGGGAGAGCAGACAAAGTTAACACATTGCCATTATTTATGGGAAATTGGGCACGCTAATAAAGGCACATTTTTCAGCGGGCTGCAAGCAGGGTTGCCGCCTGTCAACGAGCCAATTAGCAGGTAATTAGTTCTATCGAAGCATTGCCTTGCGTGGGCATCGCCAGCCTGGCCAGTGGCTGTCTGCAGCACTCTCAGTGGGGTAGCACAAGCCCTGGGCCCCCTCCTGTGTCCCTGACCACCTGCACATCCCCCTTTTAGGTGACTGAAACACGGACAGGGCCACTCGGCTGCAGCAACTACGACAACCTGGACTCGGTGAGCTCTGTCCTGGTGCAGAGCCCTGAGAACAAAGTGCAGCTCCAAGGTAGGACCGGGTTGGTGGGGACGTGGGGACGGACAAGGGTCACCACGGGATGCTGGTGGGAACATGGGGATGGACAAGGGCCACCACGGGATGCTGGTGGGGACATGGGGACGGACAGGGGACGCCACGGGATGCTGGTGGGGACATGGGGACGGATAAGGGACGCCACGGGATGCTGGTGGGGACATGGGGACGGACAAGGGCCACCCCGGGATGCTTGTGGGTGCGCAGGGGGTTTTAGAGGAGGATGCTGGCACAAGATGCTGCTTTTAATTTGAGGTCTGAGGAGGAGAGGGGGATGAAAGTAATGAAAGCTGGGCAGGATGAGGTTGTTGCTTGTCTGCCAAGAGGAGCCAGGATCGATGCAGAGCCCAGACAAGCGGCTCCACAGCAAATTGATATGATAATCGTACGAGGGTGGGAGCCCGGGGAGGGGGAAGGCTCCTGCCCTCCTCGCCCGGGCGATGTTTGAGGGGCTCTGCGTTTGCCCTGACGGTCTCGGGGCTGCCTCACCCGCAGGGCTGCAGACGGTGCTCCCCTCCTACCTGCGGGAGAGGTTCGTGGCGGCCGCGCTCAGCTACATCGCCTGCAGCTCGGCCGGGGAGCTGGTGTGCCGCCGGAGCGACTGTCGCTGCCAGTGCCAGGCCTCCTTCCCCCGCTGCAACTGCCCCGAGGCCGACATCCAGGCGCTGGAGAGCAGCCTGGCCCAGCTCTGGAGAGCCTGGGAGAGCCACCACGGCCAGTTCGAGGAGTCAGGTGAGGCTGGGGAGACCCCACCAAGCATCTCCTTCCCCGTGGGGTTCCAGGGTAGTCATCCCACTGTGGAGGCTTCAGAGCTCGGGTGGAGGGAGGTGGCTTTCAGCTCCACTTTCAGTGCTGGCTCTCCTGATGCCCTCTCCTTCTCCACGCAGAGGAGTTTCAGGCCCTGGTGAAGAGGCTCCCCACGGACCGTTTCCTGAACAGGACGGCCATCTCACATTTTTGGGCCATGGATCTGGACGTCCAGCATCGCTACCAACAGCTGGGCACCAGCCTGAAGCTGCTCTCCAGGAAAACCTATCGCCTCATCCGGCGGCTCTTCAACCTCAGCAAACGCTGCCACCGGCAACCTCGCTTCAAGCTGCCGAAGGAGAGGTAGGGTGTCCCAGCAGAGGTGGGCTGTCCCAGCGTGTCCCCATCCCAAGCTGGTAGTGCTGCTCAGTGCCATGAGGGGTCCTCAGACCCATGGCCTGCCTCCCTGTGGCTGGGACTGGAGGGGCTCCTGCCCTGCTGGAGGGATGCTCGAGGCTGAGCAGGCAGCAGGGGCAGCCACGCCACCTTGGCATGTGGCTCTGAGAGGGAGTTCAAACCTGGAGGTGGAAAATGGGGTTTAGTACATGGGGGTCCACCAGCAGAGCAGAAAATGAACACAAGGTGGGCAGCTCTTCCATCCCTAGGGAAAGTCAGGTGTGTCCCATGGAAGCATCTCTCCTCCTGTGTCTGCTCTCCATCAGGTCCCTCCCTTACTGGTGGAGCCGTGCACAGTCGCTCCTGTACTGCAGCGAGACCACCGTGCCTGGGACCTTCCTGGAAGAAAGCCACAGCTGCACCTGTCCCTCAGACCAGCCCTCCTGCCAGGGGTCCATTCCGTGTGCCTTGGGCGAGGGGCCAGCCTGTGCCAGCTGTGCCGAGGACAACAGCACCCGCTGTGGGACCTGCAACCATGGCTACGTGCTCGCCCAGGGTTTCTGCCGCCCCAAGGTGGCCGACTCACTGGAGCACTACCTGGGGCTGGAGACAGACCTGCAGGACTTGGAGCTCAAGTACCTCCTGCAGAAACGGGACAGCCGCATCGAGGTGCACTCCATCTTCATCAGCAACGACATGCGCCTGGGGAGCTGGTTCGACCCCTCCTGGAGGAAGCGCATGCTCTTGACCCTGAAGAGCAACAAGTACAAGCCCGGGCTGGTTCACGTCATGTTGGCCCTCTCCCTGCAGATCTGCCTCACCAAGAACAGCACTCTGGAGCCCGTCATGGCCATCTATGTCAACCCCTTTGGGGGGAGCCACTCGGAGAGTTGGTTCATGCCTGTCAACGAGGGCAGCTTCCCAGACTGGGAAAGGACTAACGTAGATGCCTCTTCCCAGTGCCAAAACTGGACGCTCACCTTGGGCAACAAGTGGAAGACCTTCTTTGAAACGGTGCACGTCTACTTGCGGAGCCGCATCAAGTCTCTGGATGACAGCTCCAACGAGACAATCTACTATGAACCCTTGGAGATGTCGGATCCCTCCAAGAACCTGGGGTACATGAAAATCAACAGCTTGCAAGTCTTTGGCTACAGCCTGCCCTTTGAGGCGGATGCTATCCGTGACCTGATCCTCCAGCTGGACTACCCCTATACCCAGGGCTCCCAGGACTCAGCCATGCTCCAGCTGCTGGAGATCAGGGACCGGGTGAACAGGCTGTCACCCCCTGGCAAAACCCGCCTTGACCTCTTCACTTGCTTGCTCCGCCACCGGCTCAAGCTGGCCAACAATGAGGTGGTGAGGATCCAGTCCTCCCTGAGAGCCTTCAATGCCAAGCTGCCCAACGCGCTGGAGCAGGAGACGGGCAAGCTGTGCAGCTAACAGCTGGGAGCACTCAGACCTCAGAGCCAGAAGGCTGGGAGAAAGGACTTCCTGGGGAAGGGGGGGAAATAACCACCCTAAAAAATTCAAATCAAGGCCTTACCTTAGTGCCAACCGCGTGCTTCCAGGGTACACCCAGCGACTGGCCAAAGAGACACAGGGCTCCAGCGGATGGAGGATGCCAGGGGACTATGGAGGAGGGATGGCTCATGCAGTGCAGTCTGGCTCTGAGCGTGGGGACGATGCCAGCACAGCCACCACTTTGGTGGCTGGGGAGATGTGCCAATGGCCCAGGGGCAGCCACTGGTCCCGACGGAGCAGGTGCCCAACCCACCGTGAGCATCTCCCGGTGGTGCACTCCTCACCATCCCAACTTTTGTAGTCTTTTTAAGAGGTTTCTACTGGCGCCTTCTCTTCCACATCCCCCGTGATCCATCCTGCAGCCAGACAGGTGCTGGTGAGGGTCCACAGCACAGGGCCTTGAGATCCAGCAGATCTCCCCTTTGGGCCTCTCCACAAGCATCTGCTGAGATACCAAGGCATTGTCTTCTCTTGTGTAGGAAGGACTTGGCACTTGCACTGTGGACGTTGCCATCATGGACACCAGCAGAGACCTCTGGGCCACAATTCCCAACAAAAAAAAAAACCACAAAAACAACCCTAAAGCAAAAGAAAGAAAAAAGAAAAAAAAAGTTTTATTTATGTATTTATTTATTTGGTTTGTTGGGGAGGGGTTTTTTTAAGCCTATTTATTTGGGGAATGTCATTTCTTGTCAGTGGCTCCAGCCAAGAGACATCTTAGTAAAATGTATCTGTTTAATATATTTTTTAAAAAATGCCTTTTTTGAGCAAAAAAGTAACCAAAACCAACTGAGATTAAAAAAAAAAAAAAAAGAAAAGAAAGAAAAGAACAGAACAGTTCCTGTCATCCCTGGCCCTGGCTTTTCCCGTGCTGTGAGGCTCCCCTCCCTCCCTCCCTCCCGGTGCTGCTGCCACTGCCGTGCTCGGTGCCTGAGTGGAATATCAAGCAGTGGAGCTGCCCGGCTGTCAGATGGGAACACCGGGTACCCAGACAAGCAGAGCTCTCTGCTTCACTGGATGCCCTCATTCCTTGGCTGAGGATGAACTAGGGAGAGGAAGGAGCCAACCCTCTGACCCACAGCATCCCCAGAGCAGGAGGTATGGACAGAGGAGATGGTGCAGGGAAAAGGAGACGAGTGGGAAAAGTGTGTATCAGTGTGCAGATCTGAGCCTGCTTCCTAATCCTCCCCAGCTGGCAAAACTTGCCTGCTTGGATGCTGCAAAAGTGGTGGTAACCCAAACTCATCCATCCTGCTTCTGTCACTCGCCTCTCCTCCATCCTCAGGCTGGGCAGATAAAGAGATAAACATGAGTAAAATAATACCAGGAGAGATAAAGAGATAGGTGAGAGGAAAATAAAACAGGGATAGATAAACCACACTTGCTATTTATATTCCCTGTCTAATCTATCAATCCATCAGCCTGGGTATTGTGGTTATTACATCTCTCAATCTGTCACCTGGACGTCTCTTCTCCACACATCTGTCTTTGCCCACCTCTCCTCCCTTGCCTCCCAGTCCTAAAGGAAAAAAAAATCAGGCAATTAAACACTCCAGGAGGAAATGGGAAGTCAAAGCCATCATCTCAGCTCCCCAGGGGAAGCCAGGAGATGACAGCCCAGGGATGAGGAGGGTATAGGAAGGCTGGCAATACTCCTGAGGGGGCAGGGCTGCCAGGAGGCTTCCCAGCTAGTAAGGCTATTTTGGCTTCTGCCATACATCATCCTGGGCCATCACATCACTTCTTGGTTGCCCAGAGCAGCTGTGGCTGCCCCATCCTTGGAAGTGTTCAAGGCCAGGTTGGACAGGGCTTGGAGCAACCTGGGATAGTGGAAGGTGTCCCTGCCCCTGGCAAGGGGTTTTGGAACCAGATGAGCTTTGAGGTCTCTTCCAACCCAAACCAATCTATGATTATTCTCCCCATCATCACATGGGCCATGTGTCAAGCTCACATTTCTCAGCTCCACCCTCTGTCTTCTCCAGACAGAGCATTTCCTACCATGTTTTTCAGTGCCCTGAACCAGCCTGACATCTTAAACCCACCTGAACATGAATGCAAGAGCTGTTGGGACAACTGGCAGCATCTCAAGGAGCCTCTGTAAAGAGGCATTGTTGGGCAGCTTCCACACATTGAGGTATAAACACTGGGCTTCGCTGTCTTGGTGCTGGATCCAGAGACAGGCAGGTGTGCAAGGACAGAGGTGGATTAAGGCTGTTTACCTTTAATGCAAAAATAAAAAAGAGGAAAATGGGGAGGCAAACAGCTGGAGGGATGTGCCATCAACTCTGCATCCTCAGCAGCTGCCCCTGAGACTGCACCCTCTCCACAGCCCCACCCCCAGCAAGATCCCATCGACTATTGCCCAAAAGCATCAAGTTTGGTCAAAATTGCCAATTCCCGTCAAGAATGAGGCTGTGCATGGCATTCCAAGCCTGGCAGCTGGCACAGCACCTTCTCAGCAAAGCACCCCATTAGGCAGTACAGGGACCAGCAGACAAGGCCATTGGCCCCCCAACACCGAGGGGCTGCACCCCCTCTTTAACCCAGTGGAGGAAAAGATGGGGTGGTTCCTTGAATTTTGCTGCTAAAATGCTGTGTTTTGGGAGAGAACCACTTCCACCTTTTTTAGGGAGGGCTGAGTGAGTTAAAGGAAGAGCAGCAGCAGTGTACACCCCCCAGGGGGGATTGCCAGGCTGCATGGGAATCTCGGGTGGAAGCAAACAGGTCCTCCCCTCCCTGTTCAGCAATTAAGGCACTCAATGGAGGTGATTAAGAGGATGAGGTTAATAACTGGAGGTCAGCATTTGATTACCTTGCAGTGTTTTCCCCGTAAAGAAGAACACCAATGGCAGAGGAGCTGTCTGGAGAGTCCCTGCTGCACAGCACCAACAGGGTCTGGCCTCGGGATATAAATAGCCAGTGTGCCATCCTGAACCAGGAATTCAGCATCAGACCCATTGGGTTTTAAAAATTGGTGTGTTTGGGTTTACCCTTACCTGGGCTCTGTCTTCATATGAAATTCTCTGCAACGTGAAAGCCAGAAAACTACCTTTAAATAACAAGCTGAGCTCCTCACTTGCTTCTCTGCAGACACTTCGGTTCCCTCCGGACACATTTATTTAGCAGCTCTGCCAGGGAAAAGGAGGCCGGGAAAAGCCTGAGATGTTTCATCCCCAGCAGCAGGATGGGCTTATCCGCAGAGCTTTCCCCAGAAAGGGAGCTCAGGGCTCTCAGGTGGGGGCTGTCCCACCTCCATCTCCTGCCCTGACACAACCAGTGATGGGCTACACTTGAACCAAACAGCTCACAGCTCCACCTGTCAAACCTACACCCTTTCCCCCTCCAGTTTTCACCCTTTTTCCTCAGTGCTGGCTGACCCTCCAGCCCTGTGTGCCATCAGGTGGTGCCTTTACCCTCCTGGCCAAGGGCATCTCTACATCAGGCTGTGCTGAAACATCCAAGACAGTTTTTCCATTATGAGCCAGGATGGAGAGAGGCTTTGGGGCTAAGCCCTTGCTCCAACCTGCCTCAGTTTACCCTGAGAGTAGGGTAGACATAGAATCACAGAATCATGGAATCAATTGGGTTGGAAAAGACCTCCGAGATCATCAAGTCCAACTCTTGGGCCAACTCCAGTCCCTTTACCACATCATGGCACTCAGTGCCACGGCCAATCTTAGTTTAAAACCCTCCAGGGATGGGGAATCCACCCCCTCTCTGGGCAGCCCATTCCAATGCCTGAGCACTCTCTCTGCAAAGAAGTTTTTTCTCATTTCCAACTTCAATTTCCCCTGGCAGAGCTTAAGCCCGTGCCCCCTTGTCCTATTGCTGACTGGACAAACATGTGCGAGCCTGGGAGAACTTGTGATGCACAGGGAATAGAACATCCTGGAAGACGAGGGAGGGCTGGGAAGGGTAACAGGCTTCACTGGCAGGTACTCTCTTTCTTTGCATGCAAACAGCACAGTGGTGCAGATCTTGCTAGAAATCCATCCCCACAGTCTCTTGGTTTGGGCTGCAGGATGGGCAAGAAGTGGGAATCACACGTTTGGCTTGGCAGGAGGTGTCAGGCCGAGCATTTTGCCCAGGGCTCCTCCAGCTCCGTTAACTGCACAGAACCACCAGGCAGCTGCCAGGAGATCTGCTCTGCTGTTTGACAGCATTTCTGGGGGAGGGAGGCTGCCTGCAGACCTCTCCATCCCAGCATGGGGCTGTGCTGGCTTCTTCCTTAGAACACTGTTTCACCACAGGTACCAGAGATGCTCCTGGGCACGCATGGGTTTGCCACTCACTCTCCCGACCAACCCAGCAGATGGTGGGATGTGATCCCTGGGAAACCAGCATCCCTGCCCTGGAGCTGCTCTGCCAACACAAACCCACAAACTAGTCATTGTTCCCTTCACACTCCAGGCTCATGGGTGGTGGGGTTTGCCACCAGCCCCGCCTTGCTTCCCTCTGCCAAGCCCAGCAACATCTGCATGGCCAAGGGATGAGCTAGAACCTTGCCATCTCTCCTTTAGCCTCATCCTTTTTTCCCTCCCCCTTCTCCTGACAACCTTAGAAGGTGGCAAATTAACACCAGAGCCTTGTTAATTGGCAGGCAGGAGTCTTCTCCTGCTGTTTGGGCTGTCATCAGCTGCTTCAGCACATTTCCAGTTTCTCTCTCTTTGGGTCTATTTTCTCCCTTTGCCGACAGTGGGCTGGGTTTTTCCTCTCTGCCGTCTCTTTCAAAGCCATTGAGAATCTCATCCCCCCATGCAATGCTCCCTGGTGTTTTCTCTGCAGAGAGGATTTACAGGGTCTGTGGTAAATGGCCACTTCTTAGGGAGCATGAGGGAACAATTAACAGGCTCTTTAAATGATGATGACCTCATCTTCCTCCTCCCTCTTCCTCCTCCTGCCACAGCCTCTGAAGGAGGTAGGAGAAGC
This sequence comes from Sakesphorus luctuosus, assembly GCA_013396695.1. NCBI lineage: Eukaryota > Metazoa > Chordata > Aves > Passeriformes > Thamnophilidae > Sakesphorus > Sakesphorus luctuosus. The sequence continues at coordinate 18,423 of VWZD01010903.1, forward strand.
AGCACAACGCAGGCAAAAGGGAGTTTTCTGTAAACCCAGGTATGCAGGAGATGTCTCAGTCACCCTCCTGTCCCCACTAGGAGTCCAGTGAGGACCTGGAATGACTCAAGCTGGCAGGAATCCCAAGTCCCAGTTCCTCATCTCCCTTCTTCCCTCCCCACTGATTCCTCCTTATGCAAAAATGGAAAAGCATAACCTCACCCACCCAACCCCATGTGTGCACCAGCCCTTGGCCTCCTTTAGCACCCTCAGCTCCTCCCAGCTCTCAAAGAGAACCTGGAGACCTCAAAGTCTCTTCACAGCATCCCATTCTACAAGCAGAGAAATTTGCAGGGGACTGGGAGTGACAATGGCAAATTGCTGTTTCCTCCCCAGGCTCGGGGCTGGGAGCTGCTGCTGCTGCCAGCAGTGGTACCACCATCCATTAAATACGGGTGCCCTGCCCCAGGGTGGCACCACAGCCGGCATAAATCAGCCCAGCTGGAGCCAGGGCATGGCTGATTCACAGCCAGGAGCCTGGCTGGAGGACTTACCTCATCAGGCTGGACCCTGACCCCCCTGCCAGGACCCTGAACCCCCCACCTGACCCCTGGACAGTGTTCCCAGGGGACCTCTGGGCTGTGCTCCTGGATCAAGGATCGAGATGATCGAATTTTGGTGGGATGACAGGATGAATTTTGGAGGGATCTTGCTGGAGGGCAAAGCTCTGCTGAATAATATCCCAGACAAATCTGCAAGACAGACCTTTTGCTCTTACTGTACATGGCAAGAGCAGAGAGACTGACTGGATGGAAAGAAAGAAGGAGAGAAATCAGTCAAATTATTTTTAAAAGTGCTCTCCCAGCCTACAGGCTTCCTGTTCTCTGTACACAAACCCTCCTGGGATACACAAACCCTCCCAGCCCATCTGCCTCAAAATCAGCAGTGGTTGCTACACTGGTTACCACCTTCCAGCTTTTCCCTTAATATGATTCCCTGCGATAGTTCCTCACCTTTTCCTTGCCCCTGGCATTATCGATCCACTCAGGGAAATGGGAATTGAAGGAGATAAAGGGTCTCAGGGGCCTATTTCTCCACCTGGAGCCCATTTCATCACTGGGAGAGCCCATGCTACCAAGGATTTATCTCCCACCTTGTTTTCCCAAACTGTTTTCTGTGGTTGTTTCACCAACATAACAGTAAAAAAGTATGCCACGTAAAGCACCCCAAATGGTGTCCAGGGATGTGAAATCCCGTAAATCCCAGGAGACTGCTGGGAGAAGAGTGATGTTTGGATTGTGCCTGCTCCATCCAAGTCATCTCCTCATCAGGGGTACTTCTGGGGGGGGCTCCCAAAACCCACAAAAGTCCCTTAGAAAGAGATTCCTTCTCTCCTGAGCCTTGGCAGGGGCGGTGGGAGCAGTGCTCTCAGAAAGGCTCCTGGGGGAACAGAATCAGTGATTACCCAAATTAGTTTCTAATAGCTTTTATCTCCTAATTTCTACTTTGTCAAGTGCTCAAATCCATTAATAATCAAGAGACCATGTGGAAAAACATTTAACATCCCAGCTGCCAAGAGCTCCCACCCTGTCACACTACAGCAAAGTTAAGGGAGAGGAGGAAAAAAATAAAGTATTATTTTTGAATCTTAAATCCAGCTCTCCAGTTGAACTGTCGCCTGCAAATTTTGCTCATCAGCAGGATGATGGGACAAATCCTTGATGCTGCCCCTGCCATCTTGCTCCTTTCCAGCCCTTGCTGGATAAAGGTTCCCCATGCAGCCCTGTCCCTGTGTCAGCTCCTCCTAGAAGGACCCAAAGGCTGGTGGCCAAGGTTGGTAACACCCTTGATCCTGCCTGTCCATGGTGTCTCCCATCCAAATTAAGGCAGGATTCTGCCCTATTTAACATGGTCCTCCATGGGCTGAGGTTTGGGTGGACCATTTCCACTCCAGGGCTGGTCCCTTCTAGTCTCCAACAGCTCTGCCAGAATACTGCAGCCCTTCATCCCCTCCCACTTCAGCCTCTCAGCTTTATCCATTCCTTATCTTGGCCTCGCAGAACTGACCTCAGCCCTCTGGCCACGGCTCAGGTGGAAATCCACACCCACCTTGCTCTGATTTGCATCATCAACCCTCTCTTAATCACCTGTTTGAACAGTTTAATGGACTTCTAATAAAATGTTGCATTTCTGAAGCTCCCCATGACGAAATAATTCCCTCTGGCATCTCTGGAGGGATGCACACAACTGCTGTATGGCATCACCTGTGGCTTTCCCTCCACGCCTGGGCTGCTTCCCCAGCAGCAGCAGCCTGGAAAAAAGAGGGAAATAAAACCCTGCGTCCAACCAGAGGTTGTTGCCTGAGCAACAGCAGAGGTGGGCGCAGGGATCCAGGCAGCACAGCCAGAGGTGAGTTCAGACACAACAGCCGGAGGGTTACGGGGGCCCCGTGGGGAAAAAGTGGGAGTAATGAAGGAACTGGGATGTTGTTGCATTAATTGATGGCTGTAGGACCTGTGGGGAGGATGGGGGAGGCATGACAGGCTGAGCAGGGGTAGTGCCTGCAGCATCCTGCATCCCAGCTGGGTGGCTGTGGGGGTGGGGGGCACATTTCCCATTATCAGGGTGAATGTGGGACAAGCTGGTGTAAAGAACAGTTATCCAACATGCCCTGGCCTCACCACACCTTTCTCCTTCCTCTCTTGCCAAGGGGATGGTGGTCTGAAGAAGGAGACTGAGATCCTTTTCTCTGCAGATCACAGAGGCAGGATTGAGAGTGATTGACCATTTCAGCAAACCCAGTATCCCCACAGGACCAGTAAGTTCTCATCCACCTGACTGGGAGTCTGTCAGCCTGTCCAAGGCTTGGTGGGCACATGCAAACCCTGTCCTGAACCCTGGTTCAGGTGTTGGCCCCACAGAAGTGAGCCCATCACAGTGGCACTGTGACCACCTTGGAGCTGGACCATTGCCAGCCAGGATCCAGTCTTTGTTAGATATCAATGCTTTAGTGACCCTGCTGGTAAAGGTTGGGACATCACTACCACCATGCACATTTATCCCCCGCTCTCCTCCTGCTCTCAGCAAGGCTCGGAGTCTGCTTATGGATTTATTTGCATTTCGCTGTTGTCTCTCACATCGTTAAAAAGCTGCTGTGATGTTGGCTCAGGAGCTGTGGGCCCTGGGCACTTGTCAGCTGCCCATTGACAGCTGCACTGTGGTCACATCCATACATGGAGTTAATGGATATCCCCTCCACCACAGCAATCCAGGCCCCTGGGGTGTCCCCAGGGATGCACAACACCACCCAGGAGCAAACCTCTGCACAGACTTTCTTGCAAAGTGTCAGGGGCTGCTACAGCACCCATGTCATCTAATCCTGGGGTGTTTGGAATGCTGGGATGGGATCCAGTGCTGTGGGTGCTTCCCAGGGATTTGCTCTTAACCAAGAGAGATTTAGTTGCTGGGGGGGTGTGGTAAGGTCACACACTGAAATATATCCAGACACATACAGTACATAAAACTACAGTCTGTTTCCCCTCTAATTGGTAATAAATGTAAATGTTTAGTTATGCCTGGCTTGGGAGCTATGAAAAACACATCTGGCTGGCTGGTTTTCCTGCCTGCCATCTGTAGCCGAAAGGAACGGCGAGAGGTGCGTGTGTGCACCTGAGGAAGGTGGCAGTGGGAGAGAGGGAGCAGGAGCAGGGACAGAGGAGGAGGAGGGTTGCTGGTGTGAGGAAGGTTGGTGCTGGAGGGTGGTTTCTGGCCAGGGCATTTTCCTGCTCACAGGGAACTCCAGGTTCTGTATCTGCTCAGTTCTTTGCTCCCCTCCAGGCAGTGCAGCCCACAAAGGAAGGGCCCATTCCTGCTGAAGCTGCTGGCACAGCATTCCTGCAGACACTGGTGGGGGAAACAACACCAGCAAGCCCCTGGAGGTCTCCTCCTGGCCATTAATTTCCGTTAACCAGAAGCTCTGATCTGCTCAGACCTTGAGCAGTGCCTTATGCATCCCTTCATCCAACACAGACCTTATGCCTGAAACAGTCTGACCCCACTGGCAAGGAAGGGATGCTCTGTCCCCCCTACTCCTGTTCCAGAGCCACCCTCAGGTCTGTAACACCCAACTGCAGCATCATCCCCACCAGTTAAAGACTGGGAGGAAACCATTGACCCAAGGAAGCAAATACAGTCTGTTCTCAGCTTTGAAAACTTTCCCAAACCCAGGGTTCCCTGTGGAAGTTGGGAGAGCCAGAAAAGCTAATGAGCACAGAAAATGAGGTTTGCCACAGAATTAAGTGCAGGGGCAGATGTAGATTCCTCCTCTCCTCTGCACCTCCCAAACTATGGTTTTCTGCCCCCTCCCAGCAGCAGCTCCAGCCCCACTTCAGTGCCACATTCTGGACCCACACCTGCCCTATCCTAGCTGGGGCTCTGGGCACCCAGCAGGCTTCCTCCTCCTCCTCCTCTGCCTGCCTGATTCACTCTTATTCTGACAGCAACGCCTCTTACTTTGAAGCAGGTTTTTCTTGGAGAATGAGCTTCAGACCGTCCCCAAAGAGCCTGTGAGTACTCACTCTCTCGTCCCTCCCCCTGCCTTGATCAAGGCTGAAGGCTGAAATCCAAGTACATTGATCAAAGCAGCTTCTTTAGGCGAGATTCACTGGCAAGGAAAAGCAACAGTTGTTGAGGAGCTGGTCCAGGGGGCCGGAGGTTCCTTGCCAGGAAGAAGATGGTAGCAGTGCATAGGAGGTGAGAAGGACTCCACAGTGCCCAGGGCAATGAAGCAAAGGGATTTTCAGTGACTGAGGGGGTTGTAGGCTGTGAGAGAAGAGAGGGATGCTGCCTGCTCCTGAGATATTTGGGGCTGAGCAGCGGTCAGACATCCTACTTCTCAGCTCTCCTAGGGAAAGATGTAACTTTACATACAAGTAGGCAGAGATCAATGATTCCTGGGCACAGCGTGGCCATGTCCAAGGTCTTTTACCTCGAGACAAAACCCTCCCATTCCTAGGGGGTAGCTTTAAAGCAGCTCAGTCTCCACAAAGCCCCTTGAAGAGTGTTGGGCTGGCAGGCCCAGACAGCAGCCCCCTGGTTCGGTGCCGAGTGACGGGGCTGGGTGCCAGGTGCTCATGCCAAGGGGAAAGTGGAGAGATCAGGCAGCCAGATGGCATCTTCCCTCAAAAATAACCATCAGGATGCAAAACAGCTCATCGGCAACTGGGGGCTAAAGCTGGGCCTGATGTGGCTGGTGGCTGCCCTGAGGGGGAATGTCCCAAGTGGGGAGGGGGCAGAAGGTGCAGGGGTCAAGCCACAAGCAGGCAGGGAGCCAGTGCCATCGCTGGTCCTTCCCAAGAGCATCCAGACTCTGGCTGGCTTCATGTTTAAGTGTGAGCCATGCCCTTTTGCCTGGCTTGTGATTGCCCAGAATGTGCTGCTGAGAAAGGGAGCAACAAAAGTGGGGAAGTGGGGAAGGGGTGGTGGCAGGAGGAGGAAGCTCTTACTTGAGTGACCAACAAAGGACAGGATTGTCACTGTTGGTAGGACAACCACCCAAGCCAACACCAAGAGGCAACTCCTGGGCAAGCTCCCATGCCCTGCAGGGTCCTTGAAGCCAAGCTTAAGGAGTAACTCAGTCAAATCCAGCTGCAGCCACCCAGAAGGACACACACGCCCAGAATACTGGGGCAGGACGTCCAGAAAGGTCACACAGCCCCCAGTTACTGAGGACACCCACTTTGATCATCTTTTCCAAGCTGGTAGAGATCAGCCCTAGGGCTACACCACCTTATTCTCTGGTGGAGTTGATCCTCTCTAACTACAGCTCTCAGAGCTGGTGAATCCAGATCTCCAAGGTCTGGCCATCAACAGGAGATTTAACACCAGCCACAAGGTCCATTCATCTGATGGAAAGGGTCAGATGTGGCTGGTGCAGGAAGAAAGGCCAGCAGTGACATTTGCACGCTGCTCCTGGCAGCCTCCAAGCTGCTGCAGCAGCTGCCTCTGAGCACTTTTCATCTAATTCAATGAAAATGAGATGTTCAAGTGAATGAAGATAATTTAATAATGAATAGCTCCAACTTATCGGAGAAGCTCTCCATCCCTGCCTGACAGTCGCTGCCTCTAAGTGCAGTTTAATAAGGGAATCACCATCACTCAGCCCTGTGGTAGCAAATCAACATTTTGCTACTCAGGGAAAAGGCTCTGCACTTTCCTAAAGGGTGAAGCTATTTCTCAGGGAGCCTAAACTCTGCTGGGCTTTAAAAGGAAAAAGAGAAAAAAAATAAAAGGAAAAGAAAAAAAGCAGGGGAAAATAATGAACCAGCAAAGCAGCCCATCTTCAGAGGCAAAATGTAATTAAAAATAAAAGCCAGCTTGAAGAAGGCTGTAAGTCATCACAAGCAGCAGCCAACGCTGCGAGCAAAAGCGATGCTGGCAGAGCCTGTGAGTGGGGACACAGGGGGTCCCAAAACTGCAGCCAGCCAGGACAGCATCTCAGCAAGACATCCAATCCATCAAGGTGCTGCTTTCTGCCAGCCAGCTCTAGGATGTCTTCACAGTGTGCCATCATCCCTGGCTGCCTCCACGGCTGGGACAGGGCATCATCGTTGAGCCACTGCAGCCCAGCCACCCTGTGCCAGCTCCAGGGGATGCTCCCAGCCTTCAGCACTGTGCAGAAGTGCTGTTGACCCATTTCCACCTGAAATCACTCTGTCTGTACAGCAAAACCACAAAATGCCCACAGAACATCCTCGGTGGAGATGGATTGAGCAGGGAAGCACCTCTGCAATGCTCACTGCAGGCTATACACACGTCCCACCAGCTGGGCAGGCAGCCTTGGACCCCCATCCTGCTCCCTTCATCCATGCTGGGGAAATACCTACACCAGGTTCTTTCTTCAAGGTGTGGAGCTGCATCCTGCCCAGTGTGGATGCAGGCTGCGAGGGGCTGCATCCCACATGGGCAGAGGAGGCACTGCAGGGGGATGCCAGGCCCTGTGGATTCCTGCTGACACCTGCCAGCGCCGAGTGCTTAATTATTCATCACATTTCCAGTAGCAATTGTTGCTCGTGCCGATGGAGTTGGACTAGACATCACAAGCAATTAGCAGAACCCTCCGCTGGCGTTCAGGCAGTACCTGCTTAATGCTCTGCTCACATCCTGCTCGGGCTGTGGTGCAGGGAAGGGGGAACCGTTCCCATCTCCTCTGCTCGGAGCCTGTCTGTGCATGGGCAGCGTTGTTGTCACCAGCCCTGCCATGGCATTGTCCCCTCCTGTGGCCATGTGGAACATTGGCTGCCCTGCATCTGTGTGCCGCCAGTACCATCCCTTGGAGGCAGCAGGATGTCAGCCAGGCCTCCTGGGCAAGCAAAGCCACCAGCAGGAGCGGTGGGAGCTGCAGTGGAGGAGCCAGCCCCAAACTCAGATTGCAGAGTGATCCCAGGGCCAAGCCTCTGCTCTGCCACAGCTCAGGTGTTCAATCAAATTAATTTTTAGCATAACCAAAGTGACTGGTCAGTGGACTCCAAGCAGGCTTTTCCTACTCATTGAGGCCGTTTCATAGAGAGAGCAATTTTGGGAGCTTATTTTCCGCTTCATTGAGTGCCATGTTGCTGCAAATGGATATATTCCTTGGTTGGTGTGATGGAAAATACAGCTGTAAATGCTTTCTGCTTCATTTGGGTAAAGAGCTCCAGATAGGACTAAATTTAAAGAGAATTTAAATGCTCTACTTCATTAAAAAAGTTGTTTCCCATTCTCTTTCTTCCTGAAAATACTGGGCTGGTAGCAGAGAGAGCAAAAGAAGGCTTTAAATTTACATCAGTGTCATGCTAACCCAGCTGATCGCCCCCCACCCATGGCTGGTGGGAGCAAGCCAGCAGCTTCTCTTCCAGAAGTTTGGAGAGGTGGGAAGGTGAAGACAGAGGTTGGGATGCCTAACACCAGAGCCCAGGGCCATGGCATGTCCATCTGTTTACCTCTATGATTCCTTTCAGGTGGCTGTAAAGAGCAACAAGGTGTCCCCTGAGCCTCCTTTTCTCCAGGATAAACACTTGCAGTCCCCTCAGCCACAAGACTTGTGCTCCAGCCCCTTCCCCATCTCTGTTGCCCTTCTCTGGACACTCTCCAGCACCTCAATGTCTTTCTTGTAGTGAGTGGCCCAAAACTGAACAGAGGATTTGAGGTGCCTCACCAGTGGAGGTACAGGAATGAAATGCTACCTCACCCCACAGCCATAAGCTTTCCTGGCTAGTTGTCCCTTCTGGATCCCTCTCCAAGCCATCCAGCAGCCTAGCAGGCTCCCTGGTGTCTCACTGAGGCCAAAGGAGGAGGAGGATCTGGCAAAGGCACTGAGAAAATCCCATTTCATGCAAAATCTGAACTGATTTCTCTGTCAGAAGTAAAGGGTCACTGCAGCCCAAGGAGACACCTCAACAAATCTTGGGAGGCTTGAGCCTTACAAATCCCACTGGACCAGGATGTCAGGTTGTGCTCTGCTCTTACTCAATACCTGCAAAGTTGAGGGGAAGCTTTCATCTCTGCTAAATCCAATTTTAACTCAGGACATTCACAGGTTTACCCAGAACCAGATCATTTCAGTAGGGCTGTGGCAGAGATGGGTGGGATGGGTGATAGGCTGTGAGATTACAGCTGACTGCAGGATAAACAGAGTTCACTTAACTCCTAAAATAACCACCTATTGCAATTCTGCTAAATTTTAAACTGAAACTTTTTACCCTCCAGATATTTAAGTGGAATTGGTGGGACTGAGTTCTATGTAGGATTCATAGAAATAACTGAAGTTAATCCAGCCTTTCATCTGAGTGGAAAAGCCAGGAGCAAAGTGGCATCCATGGCTGTGTCTCTTACCTCCAACCCAGGGGTTTGGCCAATCACCTCCTTCTCATGGACCAGGCAAACCAGAGGGACTCAGATCCAACAACACCATGGATAGTAAGAACGAGCCACAACAGATTCATGTCAGAGACTTCCCTTCCATTTCTCCTCCTCTGAGCATGAAGTTTATCACTGTTTGCCAAAAGAACTTAAGGCACTTTATAAAGGTATTAAATGGCACCATCTCAATCTCCAAGACATGGCAACAACCCTGACAGGAAAGGCCAAGACAGGGAACCTCCCACACATCATCCAACCCCAGAGAGAGGTGCTGATTCCCATGTAGCCAGGAGGATCCTTGATCAGCCTGGCACCAGCATGTTACCCAGCTGGAATACCACCATTCCCTATGCCACAACCTTCCCTTGCATCTACCACCATTTAAATAGGTGGCAGCAGGTTTGAACAATTGCCACCCCAAATCTGGATGAAGGACAACGTGATATAATTATCACCTTAATGGCATTTCAAGACTATCACCATGGGCTGGAAGTAAAACTTCATCTGAGCAAGTTTAATAAGCATATCTAATATAATATTTGCAGGGAAGGGCAGGGTGGCTTTAGGAGGGATTACGGTAGCTTTGCAGCTTTGCGTAGCTTTACATGGGATATTTCACATGCAACAGATAAAGCAGGATGAGCCTGTGATAGCTGAAAACCCAGATAGCAGCAGCAGCCTGTAATGCCACCTCCCATCTCCTGGTAAGTAGGAGATTACACACTCACCTCGTGCACAGGGGCCGGGCAGCACCGGATCCGTGCCCTAGTTGCCTTCACAATGGTGGCACCCAGCAGGGTCCCCACGCTCATGGTCACAGCCAGCTGATGGCTCATCATTTCCCAGATGACAGCTGAGCCCTGTGGAAGGCACCACACCAAGTACATGCTTCTCCACCAGTCCACAGCGGGCTCCAGACCTGCAGATCCAATCTCCTTGGAGATGTTTCCACATCCTCACCCACTCTCTGGATGGGAACAGGTCCTGGGGGGACCTGGGACTGTGTTAACTGGGTTCAGGGGAGCCCAGCTCCAGCTGCATCAGCACCACGTGGCACTGTGAGTCCGTATTCCCTCTCCACCTGATGCTTTCCCCAGCCCAGGAGCCTTCATTGGCTCTGACCCAATGGCTTGGACCCCCCAAAACAACCAGACACACCCAGGCTTGTGCTTCCCTTCAGCATGAATTAAAATGCCAAGGGAGCAGCAGGTAATGGGTCACCAGGGATTTTCAGCTGGTCCTACTGGTTAATGCCCCCACAGGTGCAGAACTCCCAAGGAAGGTGGGCAACTGCACAACAGATCAGAGAGATACAGTGCACATGTCCAGCCTCTGAAACTCCCTGTCACAAGGTGCCAGGAATGTTAAGTGGGGGTTTTTTTTCAGGTTTAGAGACCTTCCTAACAGATAGCCAAAATTATTCTTTATGAAGGACTAAAAAACAGGCAAGAGTTTTGCAAGTCTCAAATTCCAGTGTGATTATCCAGTGCAGAAGGTGCCTGTCAGCACCTGAGAGCCCAGACTGCCCTGGGGCCAGCCAGGCCTTAGGTAATGTCCTATATAAAGCTCCTGCCTCCACGTGCTGCCTTGGTGAGCCCCAAGGAAATACTGCCTTGCTGCCTTGAGATGCATCAGGCTTTGCTTAGCTTTGAACCACTGGGTCACCTTGTTGTTAATTAATGCACCGCTAAAATTATGTTTGGGGGCTACTAAGGTTTATTGGGTAGAAAATTATTTCAAATACAGGGAGCAGGCAGTAAAGACTGGAAATATGTTTTCAAGTATAAAGCTAATTGCTACAGGGAATCCCTCTGGGATCCATTTGGAGCCCTTGCTTTTTTATTTCCTTCCTCTGTTAATGACCCGGCCAACGTTTGTAAAACAGCAAACGCACAAGTGACTGCTGGTGTGATGCCCTGCATGGTGACAGCCACCACAGGGGGGGATCCTGATGTCTCCACAGTGGTGGCAGTGACCAGAGTGGCCCTCAGCCACATGCCTTGTCACAGCAGACCAGGGCAGCCTGACAATCATGGAATCATGGAATTGTTAAGGTTGGAAAAGACTTCCAAGATCATCAAGTCCAACTGTTAACACAATACTGCCAAACCCACCACTAAACCATGTCCCCAGGGGCCACATTTACACATTTCTTGGAAGTGTTCAAGAACACTGTTCCAGGGAGCTGGGGTTGTTTAGCCTGGAGAAGAGGAGGCTGAGAGGTGACCTCAGCACTGTCTAGAACTACCTGAAGGGAAGTTCTGGCCAGGTGGGGGTTGGTCTCTTCTCCCAGGCACTCAGCAATAGGACAAGGGGGCACGGGCTCAAGCTCTGCCAGGGGAAATTGAAGTTGGAGAGCAGAAAAAACTTCTTTGCAGAGAGAGTGCTCAGGCATTGGAATGGGCTGCCCAGAGAGGGGGTGGATTCCCCATCCATAGAGGTTTTAAGGTGAGCTTGGCCGTGGCACTGAGTGCCATGATGTGGTAAAGGGCCTGGATTTGGACCAAGGGTTGGACTTGATGATCTCGGAGGTCTTTCCAACCCAAATGATTCTATGATTCTGTGATTAACCACTCTTTCAGTGAAGAAAGTTTTCCCAGTATCTAACCTAAACCTCCCCTGGTGCAACTTGAGGCCGTCTCCTCTAGTCCTGCCACTTGTTGCCATGGTGGTGACCACCCTGAGTCTCAGTCATGGGGCTGCTTGTCATCTTTCTGCTCTCTGGACAGAGCAGAAGCCCATCCCACCCTCCTGCTGACACAGGTGTTTCTGCAGTGGAACCCCAAGAGAGGGCTCTACTCCTCCCAGGACTCATGAAGGTCCCATGGCCACACCAGTATTGGCAACTGGGCATGAGATCTCCATGGACCAGGAACGAAGACCTTATAGATGCAGCCTTGAAAATGAGACTGGCCTAAGGCCAGACCTATGACCAAAGCACTTTGCTTTAACATCCCAGAGACCCTGAAGTACCTGTTTGTCTGAGAAGACACCTGCCTGTCACCCTGCCTGAGGGTGACATCCTGCAGGCCTCCAGCCATCCCAGTAGGAAGGAGTGAGTCCTCATTTCCAGGAAGGTTTGAACTTCTCACAGGCAGGGTCACTTCACTGAAGAGCAAAAGTTAAAATACAGCAACTTCCAGTCCAGCCGCCACAGGATAAGGAACTGCCAAGAGGGGTTACCTTGCAGAGCATCTCGTGAGGGTGCTGAGAGGCTCCTCTCTGTGATGCCTGGCTCCCAAAATCAACAGCAAAGCCCCCTCTGACCTGCCCTGAGCAGGGATACCACACGCTGCTGCCCAGGGAGGTATTCACACACGCTTAAGTGCCTTTCTGGACCACAGCCCAAGTGAACTGAGGGGGTTTAGTGACACAGATGGCATTTTTTCTTCTTTCTTTTTGGTTGGTTTTTTTGCTTTTTTTGCCCTGGTGGTGCCCTCTGAGATGTAAATAACTGCACAGCAGTGACCTGGACAGGTGCCTGACCTGGACACACATGGAACAGTTTTATTCACAAAACTATCCTTGGTCCCCACTCAGTTTGGTCATGGGGGGGACACATCACTTACTTGCTATGTCCAGCTACCTCCTTACTTTACTTAATTTTGCTTCCTAGAGAAAGCATCTCTCCCTATAACTGCCCCTCCTTCCAGCCCCTCTGAGGCACACAAGATTCCAACACAAGTAGGCACCAGGATCTTGCCCCTGGTCTCGGCTGGGAGGCTCTGGATGGCAGCAGGGCCACCAAGGAACACAGAGTCTGCTCACCCATCCCCTTGGGACTTGATGATCTGAGCCTGTGGTGGCTCCATGCTAGGCAGGGCAGGCTGGAATCACTCAGAAATTGGGCTTGGCTGATGCTCCTTCTTTCCCTGGGATGCAGCTGCCCTGGGAGTGTGACGTCAGCCAGCAGCTCTGGGAAGGAAACACTCCCTCTCCCTCCAAATTGGCCAACACAGAGAAATTAAAAGGGCACTCTGCTGCCCAAAACCACCCACCATCTAGAATTTCCCCTTCCACAAAATACCAACAGAAAAAAACCAATTCACAGCCAAATCCACCCCCATTTTTTTTCTTTTTCTAAAACAAGCCATTTGTAGTGAAGGAGGCCACTGATTCAACAACCACAGCCAAGCTCTGGCTGTGTCCAGTCATTCCCAGCTCAATCCCTGCTGTAACTGGAAGACAAAACCAAATCATTTCATCACCACTGGATTTTATTTCACCTCCTACTCCCATGACTACCCCTCCTGCCTGGACCACAGGTTTTGAGGCAGGAACTGGCTCTCCCTAGGAGAATCTCCTAGTACTGGCATGGCCAGGAGTTGGAGTCACAGACCCTTGTGGCTCCCTTCCAACTCAGGATATTTTCTGATTCTGTGACTCAGTGGCAGGGACGCTTCTGTCATTAATAGCCAAGCGAGGGGCCACGTACACTTGAAAGCAAAGCCCAGTTCCAAGACATCTTCACCCGCTGCAGCCTGTGTTAGGCAGAGCTGTGCCCAGCAGGCCTCACCTCACCACGCAATTAGTGCAGGGTCATAAACCTTCCCTTTAACCGTGCCCTGAGCATGGAGCTGGTGCTTACAGGCTCCCAGAGACCGCAGTTCAAACAGCCTGGTCTCTGCCTTGGCAGCAGGAGCACGTCAGCTCCAGCGCTACAGAAACAACCCTCTTTGAAATGCAGATCCTGCCCCGCTTTGTTCCTGCATCTTTGTAGGTGCCGGATTTACAACGCCCTCGCATCTTGATCACTGGCCTTACACCGAGGCCCCCTGTACCGTCCGTGTGTGACAAGCTCTTGTTAGTGTTCAGGACCACACAAACCCCAGGAGCCTTTTTCCCTCCCTCGGCTGCTCTCGACTGATGCTCGGGCAGGGAGTCGAGGGGGTGCAAAGCCAGGGGTCAGCAGCAGCAGGATGGATCACAGGATGCTTTTCAAGTTCAAGCCCTTGGTTCAGAAAGCTGCTTGAGGAGCAGCTGTTCACATGTCTGTCCTGGTGCCAGTGTGGGGGAGACCACGAGTAAGAGCAAATCACTGAGTAAGAGCAAATCACTGCTCACGCACCAGCAGCTGGAGACATCAGTCCCCCTCCAGGCATGGGCAACCCCCACACAATGGCAAAGGATGTCCAGAGAGCTTCAGATGGAGATGGATTTGGGATCCCTGCAATGCTGAGGCTCATGCCCCCCTGACACAGGTGTCTGCCCCAGCCTGATTCCCTTGTCCTCGACCAGTGAGCTCAAGCTGCCAAGGGGAATGTGGCTCACAGTCTGCTGGCAGACACCCCATCCTTTTCAATTACGTGCAGTCCAATTCCCAGCACGAGGAGGAGAGCCAGGAGGAAATGCCACCAAAGTCAGTGGAGTTGTGCTGCACAGGCTGGAGTGAGCAGGAGGAGATGCTCAGCCTGGCCTATGCACACCATCCAGACTTCTCATTCCTGCCCTGTGCCAGCTCAATCCTCATTTAAATTTATGGCATCCATTCCCAAACTAGCAGGATGTGTTTATAATTAATAAGAGGGACATGGGGAGATGTGTCCTTTTTTCTTCTTTAAAGCCAAACATCAGACATTGTTCCAGCCTCTGCTTCCTGTGATGCAAAGCCTGCTCCAAAACCTGTTCCCCAGCTGCCAGCCTAAAACCCAAACCACAGGGCCTTGACCCCAGCAAACATGCCCCATTACAACACACAGCGCTAATTTAAACTTTTCCCAGGCTACAGCCTTAATGACTCATGGGCTTGGAGCCCTCTGCCCAGCTTAGCCCACTCACACAAGTGGGCACCAGCACTGACACCCTCCAGGGTGCAGCCAACAGACCCCAGAAGTTTGGCAGCCACCAGCCCAGGGAATGGATGCTATGGGGCTGTTCCTGCTGCCCAGCTCCCACATAAGAGGAACAGGCCCCCTTTTTACTGCCAGCCCTCTCCCCAGGCTTAGGAGAGCTCAAAATGGCAGAGCAGGATGTCCAGGAGCTGCCCAGAATATCCATCCCAGTGCTTCTGAAAGACCTGGAGCCACAGCCATGGCCCAAGCTGCAGGAGCAGCCCAAGGGAAGTGCAAAAGCCACCACTGTAACATGGCATGGGAAGCAAACAAGGAAGATTAGCAACTCCATGAATTTCCCAGAGCCTCGTAACAGCAGAGGAATTATTTCAGAAAACCATAAAAACTGAGGAAGCCTCAAGGCACCAGAAGGAAGCCCAATAAAGCCCTGTGCTCCCTGTTGGCTGACCAACAAATTTGCTCCCTGCCCTCAGGTGTGGTTTCAGCTGTGGCCAAAACTCTCCACCACCTCAGAGACAGAACCATCACCAAAGCCAGTAGCCAAATTAGGCACCAAGGGAGATGGAGATTCCTCCCTGGATGCTGCAGAGGAGAGCAGACACCCTGAAGCCAGGGATTAACATAAGCCAAAGACAGCACAAACAAAGATCAATCCAGTCTCGCTTCAACACATCAGATACACAAGGACTCTCCCTTCTGCAAAGGCTCTGAATGAATAATCCTTCCCATGAATATTGAGAGCTATCTTGAAACAGTGGCTGTCCCTTCCCACCCACCAGCCCTTTTGAAGGCCACTCCAGAAGGATCTCTTTCAAGCCTCAGAAATTGCTTCTAAAACCCCATCTAAATTTATTTATGACCAGCTTACCACACAGGGATGCATCTTTCCCAACCAGAGTCCTCACAAAAGCCAATGCATTAACAACTGGATGTCTTTTAAGCCCTACTGGGGTTTACATCTAATCCCACTTACTATAGAAAATCTAGGATGCAGCTGAAGGATTTGCCCTGTCCTGAGAGGAGAACCTTCTGTAGGACTCCCAACACTTTCCTTCCTCTTGGGAGGAGCAGAGAGAGGGACTGACAACATCTTAAAGCCTACTCCAGTGCCCAAGAAAGATGTATTTATAGACTTTGTGGCTGAAACAGCATCAATTTTTATTTCACATCCACAAAGGCTATTTTGGACTTGTCTGCCATGGAGATCAAGCCTGCAGAACCTGCCCCTTCCTCTGTGCAGAAGTTGATACCAAACGAGGAGGAACAAACCCATCCAGACACCTGGGGTGGGAGGAGGTCCCTGCTGCCTGCAGGAAGACGTGGCTGCCTTTCCAGCACATGCCACTGGGGCTAAGGATATTCTTCCAGCTCCTCCCTGCTTTCCAAGTGATTCTTACCTCTCCTTTCACCCCACAAAGGAACATTAAGTTTCTGAGGCCTTTTGGAAACCTAAATAAAGAGTCAGAGACTATCAAGAGATTTGCAGCAGTGGAGGGAAATGCTATCCATCTCCAGGAATAGATGCTGAGGGGATGCAAAACCCATGTCAGGCCTCTGGGACCTCCTGGATATACACAGAGTACCAGCATGGTTGGGGTCGTGGCCTCCAGAAGAACACCATAGCACACCTGGACCATATTCCATAAGGACACAGAAATTCAGAGGGTCCTTCCACCCCAGTAAAAGTTTGGTATTTAAATGCTCAGTGATACGGTTGAAACAATTTCCTTGATCTTTTATTACCCTGGTAAATAATTTATTGGGACAGGCATTTTAAAAAATCCCATAAAAGACCTATAAAACATATTTATCACACACAAAAAAGCCTGCTCCTTGGCTCCAACCAACAAGCTGAAAACTTGTTTGTATACTTCACTGCACATAAACTAACCAATGCCTTGTGACAGCTTTAAGCTTTTTAACAGCTCTCTCCCTGTTGCCTTTTATTTCCATTTTTCTCTCTGTGACTTCAGAAGGTAAAAAAAAGAAGAACCCACCACAACAGCAGAGGCTTCTGCATTTGGACAGATAATGACAATTGAGAACTGCCCCCCCCTCCAGTTTTCCTGACACCTGGGAACTTTAACAAATTATGCCCCTTTTGGCTGAAAAACACAACTTGGAGCTGTAGTAGTTATTTGTAGCACACTGGGACGTGGGGGTTGGCAGCTGTACAGGCACCAAGCCACCTCTTTGTGCCTCAGTTTCCCTCCTGAGATCAGAAGCATTCACACAGCACTTCTGTCATCTTCTGCTGGCAGCAGGGAGGGTCCCTTTTTTTGTCCAAGCCTTGAATGAATGGAGAATCCAAAGAAAGGGCTGAGGAATGTTTTCCCACCCAAAAAATGCCCAAGCCACAGGCACCAAAGCTTTTTGGCATTCCCTTGGACGCCAGAGGATCCAGTTGGATGAAGCCTGGCCAGCAGGACAAGAGCTCAGCCTGCTGCCAAAGTACAAAACCAGAACCCAAACCACAATTATTGCTGCAGGCAGGATTCCTGGTGCCAGGCAGCCACACAGATCCACAGGCAGCCCTTCCACATCCTCTGCTCTGTGCCCACAAACCCACACCTCATCCCGGACAGCTCTGCCCTGCGAAATGCCAACAAACACAGGTGACCTGGCATGGGCAACCGACCTGGGCATGGGAGAGGGGGATTTCTCCTCTTCCCAGGAGCAAGAGGAGGTGCTGGA
The DNA here is from genome assembly GCA_013396695.1 of Sakesphorus luctuosus. Classification (NCBI taxonomy): domain Eukaryota; kingdom Metazoa; phylum Chordata; class Aves; order Passeriformes; family Thamnophilidae; genus Sakesphorus; species Sakesphorus luctuosus. The sequence goes on from VWZD01010903.1 coordinate 35,786, forward strand.
GCAGCTGTGAGGCTGGATCAAGCCTGGAGCTCCTCCGCACACTCTTCATAGAATCAAAGAATTGATTGGGTTGGAAAAGACCTCCCAGATCATCAAGTCCAACCCTTGGGCCAACTCCAGGCCCTTTACCAGATCATGGCACTCAGGGCCACAGCCAAACTCAGCTGAAAAACNTTCCAAGCACTATGAGGAGGGAGAGCACAGCCCTCCCATGCTGGGTCAGCAGAGCTGGCCTGCAGGGCTGCCAAGGCACACAGACACCCAGGTGTGCACAGAGCCTGCTCCAGATGACATCTGGCAGAGAGAGCCAGGAGAAGTCTGGGTCACAGTGCTCCCAGGCATCTACCAAAACTCTCATCCCAGGGATGTAATCCTGTTAAATGTCTTTCCAGGACTCAGTCAACACTCCAGCTGTGCTCCCCCTTTCCCCTCCACCTTCACAAAGCCCACAGCAGGCACTTGAGCTACAGTGGCTTTCATACCTGTGTGAGCCAAAATGCTCCCGTGCACAGTGGCTGGTTCTCCACATGGCTGCTCTTTGCCTTTAGCACATTCTCTATGGAGAGAGCAGAAGTTCAGAGCAAACTTGGGCCACCAGCATGGCCATATGATGGAGAACAAGTTATGAAAGGAGGTCAGTAGTCAAAGTAAGCCGGGGAAAACTAAGCTGGGGCTGGGGCCTCTGTATGATGGACGTCACTTCTGCCCAGCTCCAGCATAAGCCAGTCTACCAAGCAGGTTAAAGCCCAGAAGAGCATCAGGTCTTCTGTGCATGTGGAGGCTGGGAGGGAGAGTATGGATGCAGGAAGAGCCTTTCCTATTAGATCTGAAGTGTTGTCACTTTTCTCTCAAACTTTGCCCCCTTCCTGACATCTCCCCCTTCCCCAGTCCTGTAACCACCTTCCCCTGATTCCAGCGAGACCACTGGAGCCCAGCTGGTCTGGACAACCCCTGTGCCCACCATCCCACACAGCCCAGCACAGGTCCCAGCAGGACACACTATCTTGGGTGGAGGCCAGTAAGGATCTATCACCCACAGGAGGGACATCAGGCTTCCCTCCTTACAGGACCCTCATCCTTACCATCAATGGAAGGAAGCAAAATGGACACCATGAGCTGCAGTACGGATTAGATCTCTCCAAGTCTTCCTGGCATAGGGATACAGCTGTGGATGTGAATGAGTCCTCCTGTCCAGGGAACAGCCTCTCCTGGGACTCCAGGCTCAATTCTGGGGCTTTTCCCACCTTCACCAAGTCCCACAGCTCCTCTGGCTGCTGCTTCCGAACTGATGAGCACATTAGCAGTTAAGTCCATTTGCAGATTTAAAAGTCAAACCCTGCCACAGGAAATTAAAAGATAATGCAAGGAATTATTTAAAAAAATTAATCTTTATTACTCTCCACTCCCAAGCTGCTAATAAAAGAAATGTGTTCCTCATGCAGTCTCTATAAAAACAGGTTATAAAGCAGGGGAAGAGAGGAAGGCAGATGCTTTAAAAAGGCATCTTTCATCCCTCTGCCCTGCCTGCTGTAACCATCCATCTGCACCTGCGTGTCAGCTCCCAGCAGTTTCCAACCCAGCCAGCCCATTTTACCCTGCAAGGTAATTATTCCCCATTTCCATCAGGTCCCCCTTGTCCTCCTTGTTTACATCTCCAGGAGATCAGCAATCCCAGGTCCGGGGAGCAGCCTACAAGGTGGTTTAATGGCACACCCTCCTTGCTCCAGGTATCTCCAAGCCCTGTATAAACCAGGATGAATTACAGCTCATTACAGAAAGGGCAGGCACTTGGGAAGTAAACAACATAGCTATTACAGAATAGCTCCACAACACCGGAGCAGGGCTGATACATGCAGGAAACTGTGCCTGAGAGACAGGTCAAGGATGCTCAGCAGCTCTCAGAAGCCAGTGAAGAGGCTGAGAGGGAGGTGGCAATTGCAAGAGTTTCTTCAGAAGATGCTCCTCTTTAGGGCTGTGCTCAAGAAAGACGCTCAGTCCTTGGTTTTCTAGCTGGTGCTTGAGCCCACAGAGCCAGAAATGGGGCTGTAAACCACTTTTGTGTCATGGCATTCAGCCAGGTTTTGGTAGGTCCAAGAGCCACCACAGCTCAGCAAGAGCACCCAGTGTAGCACATGAGAGAGATAAAGAAGCAATGAGCATCAAACCCACCAGCTGTGTCTGTGCTTCAGTAGAAGGAACAGCCACGAGCACAGACCTGTGTCCCACCAGCCCTCTGGCCAGCCTAGGAATGGGTCTGACCTGGACCTGCCCAGGAGAAGCCTGTGTTCCTGCCAAGTGGTGCCCCTGGGTCTGGTGGAAAACCCTGGCCAGGCCAGGAAGGAGCAGACAAAACTTCACAAAAGTAGAAATGAGGGAGCAAAAATTACTGCATCGCACCAGAAGCTCAGCATGAAGGATGGTCCCCTTAGCTGCTCCGTGTCCAGAGCTGAGGTGAAGGAGCCAGTCCTGGCACCAGCAATCCCCAGAACGTGCCCTGATGGTCTCAAGGGGAGCTGCAAAGTCCAACCTCCCCCTCCTCAGATGGGCAGTACAGGTACCAAAACCACCCCCATCCTTCCCCCTGGCAGCACACAGTGAGTTTTCCATGACACGCAGCTCCACACCTTCTCCTTGCTGGGGATAAAAGGACTATTTAGCCTTTTCTGACTCCATGAGAGGGAGACATATCTGGGGATGAGGAACAGGTGCTGGGGGTGGAGGAAGGAGAAAAGCAGAAACACAAGCAAGCTCAATCACAAGGAGGAAGAACCACTCAGGAGGGAACATGCCAACGGCACTTGCTGTCCAGGACAACTGCGGTGCCCAGTGGGAGTAGAGACCCACAGTACGGAGAGGCAGGAGGTGGCTTTTGAGCGGAGTTTGACTATGATTGATGGTGCTGTGCTGTGTTCTCACTGATGTAGAAAATTGGAGAGAGATCGCTTCAGATACCGGCCCAGCCGAGACACTTGTTGTGTCCATCTCCTGCACACAGCTCCTCTCTCGGGAGCTCTCCCTCTGCCTCGTGGGCTCCTTATTCAGAGTGCTGAACTGGGAAAAGCAGGGCAACTTTACTCTTACCTTTTTTACCCCCACCCCAACTACTCGATTGTATTATTCTTAGGAACATGTAAGGCACTGATTTCCTTGCTCAGCTACTGGAGGGAAAGTTTGTTTCAGTCTCCTCAAGTAGGAAAAACTAGCTTTTCACTTTTTTGTTTCTCTTCTAAACCAAGGCAGGGAAGAACCTCTAGAAAAGGCAGGAGCCATTTTTAGATGGAAATAGCTTCTTAAACAACAGTGAGTCATGCTGCACACTGGGATGGACACGATAGCTGGAACCACAGCGAGCAGTGCTCTTCTGCTAATGTAGCCTTGTGCTATTGTCTTCCTGGCAGGATAGTCCCTTCTTGGTTTATTCTCCCTTTGCCATTTAACCAGTTCCTGGTTTATTGTGGCTGCTTTTGTCCCTCCACTGCATCTCTGCTAGATGACAAGAGTTTTAAAAGTCTTTTAAGTGGGTTAAAAAAAAATCCATGTATGCTTCCATATGAAATGATGAAGGCAGGGGTCTAAATCACCACAGACAGGCTGGTGGCTCTTCAGGAGACGTGTCACACCACAGACCAGGACATTACTGGGCCCTTGCCTTCAAACAACACTGTCTCTCAGCAGCAAGCAACCAGTTTCTTCCCAGCCAGGCACAACTTGCATCCTTTTAGTCCCAAAGTTTCCCATCTTGTCTAGAAAGTGTAGAGGAATCTTTCTGACTGCTGCCCAAATAATCCCAAACAGGCCTTACAGTTCCACTGCAGCCAATCACCTTCTTCAAACTTCACCAGAACTCCCAGGTACCTACACCAGTCTGGGAGCAGCACAGGCTCTTCCACTTGCCTAGAGGAGACTGACCAAGAGGCTGGGTGTAAGAATGCCCTCCTCTGGAAAGGACCAGGAAATAGCTTATTTTCCTCCAAGACTCCAAACTCAGCCCTTGGTTTCTCCTGCCAGCTCTCCAGCTTGGGGCAGCTGGGTTTGTTCCCATAGCAAAAGGGCAGGTTTCTTTTTTAGCTCTTGGGTATCTCAAGAGTGAATTCAAAATTTCCCTGCTTTGAAGCCCATCATCCAACATGGATGGCCAAGCTCCTGAACTGGGAAGCTCCTCCCAAAAAGACAGCAGCTAAACCCAAGCCTGCTTGACTCCTTTGCTGAAAGGACAAGGATGCCATGAGCTGCAGCCCTGCCAGCCCTCTGAGCATCCCTTGGGTCACAGCACATGGAGGGCTGGCAACAAGCAGCCAACACCAAACTCAAGCCAAAGCCTGAAGCACTACCCAGCTCATGTTACCACTTTGCCCAGTGGTGGTTAATCATTTGCTCTCCGAAAATCCCTTCTGGGGGTGCAGAACAAATCTCCACACATCCCTCTTTCTCCATCTGCTAATGGCTTCCCTCCACCCAGGCTGAGCCTCCCCCAGCCTGAGCTAATGGTAGGAAATTAGCATTAAAACGATAGTTTGCTATTAGCAGTGCCTCAGCTCCGTTCCACGCTCCAGGAACAGCAAATGACAGGCTGTGATTTCCCCACTGCGATGCAGGGGAGAGGGAACAATGGCAGCCAGAAGTGCTGAAGATACCCAAGGAAAGTTTTAGGCTCATCTTTCCCAGCCCAGCAGCCCTTTCCCTTCGCCATGCCCGTCGTGCTCATTCGCAGCACAGGCAATCCTACAAACAGATGGCACCTGGGCAGGAAAGCAGACAAATTGGCTCCCACCTGCAGGAGCACTAAGAGCTTTCAAAGCAGACAAGCACTCGCTCGCCAAGAGCCCCGCGGTGTGGAGATGCCGGAGGAATCTGCCGCTGCTCACCCTCCTCCCTCCTCGCTGCTTCACAGCTCCGGCTCCATCCTTGCCTGGCTGCAGGCAGGCAGCTGGTTCCTCCCGGGAGCTGCTGGCAGGAGGGGACGGTCACTGTGTCCCAAATCAGGCGCCTGGAAGAGGCAATTCAGGCTGAGCATCAACGGAGCGATGCTTTGTGTCAGCACAACGCTTTGGTTTGGAGGGCTCACACATAGCCTGGAGCGAGAGGGTTTTCTTGGGTCCCCACTGAACATCCATCTGCTTGTCAAAAAACCAGTTCAGCTCAAGCTGCCTGCTCTCTCCTCCTGCCAAAGTGGGGGTCTGCCCACCCAGAAACTTCCCCTCTTTGACTAGATAGCTGTGGCAAGAGCATGGAGAGACTCATTTCATTTGCTGCGTGCCTGCTCCTCTGAGCCCACCTGGCTCAAAGCTTGTCTGCACATCAAGGCCAGGGAAGCAGCTCGTGTACCTCACTGCAGAAAGCCAAGAGGCAGGAGAAGAGCTCAGCAAATTCATGGCTGTCAGGGCAGGCTGTCAGCTCCTTTTGGTACCTGAGTGACCTTGCAGAGTCACACAACTCAGAGATGGTGAATTCCTCCTTGCAGAGCCCCACAGCACTGGACACCTGAGGCAGGAAAAGGGAACACAGTGAGGCTGAGACCTGCAGCAGCACTTGGGTGCTTTCAGTGCATCTTACATGGAGTCACACTCAGCACTCCTGAAAAATTCCAATCAAAATTACATTTCAAGTCCCTTGGGTAAGGTCAAACTGGTGACCAGTGACAGGATCCAAGGGAATAGCATGAAGCTCTGCCAGGAGAGGTTTAGGCTGGACATATTAAGAGAAGGTTCTTCACCCAGAGGGTGGCTGGGTACTGGAACAGGCTGCCCAGGGCAGTGGGCACAGCTCCAAGTCTGCCAGAGTTCAAAAAGTGTTTGGACAACACTCTCAGGCACATGGTAGAATTGTTGGGGTGTCCTGTGCAGGGCTAAGAGTTGGACGCAGCGATCCCTGTGGGTCCCTTCCAGCTCAGGATATTCTCTGAAACAATCCTCTCCCCCTACCTTATCCCTGTGTCTCCTAAAGTACCTGGATCAGCAAGCAAAGGCCAAGTGTCCTCCAGCCCCAGCCTGCCAATTGCCTTGTAATGGGCCTAGGAGGTGGGATGCAAGAGGGAAAGGGAAAAGAATGAGTGCAGGATAAAACCGTTTCCCCCTTTCCCAGCACTCCCCTCAGCAGCTGAGACGTGGGAGCGTGGAGAGCGCTCATCTGATGATGGATGGCAGAGAACTGATCCTTGGTAGAGGCGGAACAGGAGCAGAAGGAAGCGCTGCTCCCAAAGGCGATTCTCGCACCTCCTTGGGATAAGAAAAACCACCATCAGAGGCAGCAGGAGCTCTTCTCCCTGCACGTTTGGAATTCATCTCCGGCCTGTCAGGGGGGCCACAGTCCAAACGAACATTTGTGTATTCACTGAGCCGTTCCCCCGGCTCGGCAGAGTCCTGGCAGATGCAGATGGGAAAGCCATTTTTCATAAGGTGAGGAGAAAAGGAAAAAAAAATAACACAGGAAAGAAAGGCTCAGGAATCAGCTGGAAAAGATACAACAGGTTCAGTGCTAAGAAATAACCAGAGTCAGATCAGATTCTACTATCTTCAAGTGCACTATGAGGCTGGTCCCCTGCCTGTTTTCTAGCATGGCCTGGCAGCAGCAACTACCTTCATTCTCTCCTCTGTAACCATCTGGAAAATGAAAACTGGACCCAGAACAACACTAAGCTTTGCTAAAGTGGCCCTGGGGGACAGAAGCTGGCAGAGGGGCTGCCAGAGCAGGTGGGCACAGGCACACTTCTACAAGATCAGTTCCTGTACACAGGAGGTGAGAGACAGCCCATGGAGAACATTAACCATCAGCATGTGTAAGTCTGCCCCTCAGACCCTGACCTAGCTCAGACCTGGCACAAATGGTCCCCAGGGCTCTGAAAGGACATCTCTGGCAAACCTGATGATGATATAAGTGTGCCAGCACAGCAGAGGAGCACTCTGTGCAGTGCTGCCATGATGGCAAACAGCAGCTTCCAGTGGCCCCAATTTGACTCAGACAGTGACAAAGGGTTTCCCTCTGCCCCAGATCACCACACGGCCAAGAGGCATCAGTGACACAGAGCTGCTTACCCAGACAGCAGGAAAAGTCAGGCTCAGCACAGTGTATGTTGTCCCCTGAGCAGCATGTGTGCATGGCCTGCTCAGCACTGGGAGCCAGCAGTTGTGACAAAAGCCAGGGGAAAGGGAAAGGAAGAATTACCCTCATGGAGGGAGAGATTTCACCTCTGCCAGTGACATTCTGCTATTGTCACCGCCAGGCATAACATCACCCTCTTGATGTGAAATCTAAGTTGACAGTGATACAGGAAAGGAGCTGAGAGGGCAGCAAACTCTGCCCAGCCCTTGTTGTAACCCCAAACCTCCACTGGCTTCCAGTTTCTGCACAAAGCAGAGCCAGTACCTCATTAACAGGTTACTAAGCAAATACATCTTCCTTTTCCAGAGCCATGGAGTAATATTTCCTTGCAGTTATCCATCCTTCTGGGCAACTCTGAGGAGGATTTCATTTTGGTCTCTCTCATATCCTCATTGTTTCTGAAATGAGAAACACAAGAGCCAACAACTCCTCTGCATAACAACACATGCAGCTGTAAGTCACCAAAGCCTGAAGAGCTTCTGGTGCCCAAGTCCAGGTGTCTTCAAACTGACTGGAGGTGTATGGAGCCTGTGGCATTTCCAGCTGATATTCCTTCTCTTTGTCCCAGGAAAAAGCCAGCACAGGGCTGGGCAGCAAGGCTTGGAGAAGGTTACTGCCAAGACCTGCTAGAAATGTCATCCAGCAACACGTTTCAAGAAAGATTCATTCCCAAGCAGCCTGGCTCCATAATAAAAGTGTCAGAGCAGCTGACTTGCCTCCCTCCAATCTCATTGCCTCCAGATTTATCCTGTCTCAGGTCTCTCTCCCTCCATAAGCCAGCACGTGCCTTTCCTTTCAATAGGCTGGCACTGAAACTCAGCCAGCTGAGATTGGAGGAGAAAAGGGAATACAAGCCAGGTGAAGGCATTGTGTGTGGGGAAAAATGCTCAGGAGCCAGGTTTTCCTCTCATTTTGGCTGCTTTCAGTTCTGAAAGGGAGGAGGGTGATGTGAGAGGTACCTTAACATGAGAAAACTCCAAAACCAGAAGCCACATTTGATTTGGTGCTGCAACACAATTCCCTGGCTACCAGGCTGTGTCGCCTCCCCCTCAGGAAATTCAAATCCCATTCCTGATAAAACCCATCCCAGAAGGCATGAATATCTCTGAGCCTTCACCCTCCCAGCAGGGAATCCCTTCTCAGAGGGCTGTGCATGTGGTGGGCACACAGGGAGCAGGGAAAGGAGAGATGAGGCTCCCTGTGAGTTGGAGTCTTGGAGCACTGACAACCTGCTTACCTGCACCTCAGAGATGTGATGTTAATGCAGCACCACAGGCAGCCCCTGAGAGAGAACAGTCTGCAGGGAGTTTAAAAAAAAATAAAAATAGAGAGAGAAAAATATATTAATGGTCCTTTGCAAACAGCTAAAAATACCCAGAATAGCCAGAGTTTCTTCTTTCTTCTTCATTTTCTTCCCCCACCTCCCGCCCAAAGGAATGTGCCACACAAATTAAAACGATTTCCCTCCAACCTGCAAGATAGGACCAGGCAAGGCATCCTTCAGCTGTGAGTGAAAGAGATGGAGCCTGCCTTTGTCAGGAGCACGCCAGCCCCAGGGAGGTGAGGTGGTGGGGGATGGCAGATGTGGCTGCAGGGATCCTGCTGGCTAATTCCCAGTAACTGGGACAGACAGGTCTGTGCCAGGCACCCAGCTGGGGTCCAGGGGTTGTTTCTCCAACACAAAGGACACATCAATAGCAGAAGGAATCCTGGGCACCTCAACTGCCTCAGAGGGATGCAGATTAAGAACAAACTGCTCCAATAGTGGCCTGTGGAACAGCTTTCCATGGAGCCCCCACTACCACAAAGGCAGTCCTGTTAAATTTGCAAAATGTGCTGCAGGAGGCAGAGGCTGTGGTATCTTCAGGATCTATCGACCTTATCACCCAAGGACATCGTATTCTGGCCTGTGCCAAGGTACCCATTCAGGCATGTGGCCCAGCACCCATTTCCCCCTTTTGACTGAGTCACTTTACTTCCAGTAGTGAGTGCTCATAGGCAAGAGAAAAACCAAAACCAAACCCACTCCCATCAGGCTCTAAAAGCACTGCTTTGCTGTGTCACAGCTGTTCCTCACATCTGGATGCAGACAGCACTTAAAGACTTGCAGCTGGCAGCAGCTCCCCTCTTAGCATCTCCCCCATCCTGTTAACGCCAGGCAGGCGAGAGGTCTGGCAGCCGAGGTGAAGGGCCACTTCATCTCCGTCAGCTTCTCCTCTGCTAATGAAAATGTTTCTCCAGCGTGTCCTCGGGAAGGTTTCCTTCAGCTCCGGCCCCTGTGTGATTGAAGGCTAATCTCTGTTACTCTTGGCTGAATGGCAGCCCACGAGGAAGGTGATGTATTGTGTTTCCCTTCAACTCGACACTTAATGGTGCTGGGCAAAAGAAGAAAAAGCACCAGATGTTTCTAGATTGTAAATGAACTCCTCCCAAAATACTGAGAGAGGTCAGGCCAGGAACAGGGGCCTCATGGACTGGGACCAGAGTGCACCCCTATAAATTCAGGCCCATTTTGAAGGGCCACTTGATTTGCCACCACCCTCCCTCCCAGAGACAGTCCAGCTGATGGCAGCGGTCACAGGAGGCAACACGTCCTGTCTCCACCCTGTGGGACATGAGAGGCCTCCAGTGAGATCCCCATCATCAGTCTGGTCAGCACAGGGGCCTGGGAGAGAGTCCAAGGTCTGGAGTGCAGACTATGAGGAGAGCACGTGATGTGACAAGGGCTCAGCACTTACAGGTTCCTCTGGCTGGCTCTAGACCAGTCACTGAAGCCTCAAGATGCGAAGTTTTCCAATCTGTGGTGTTAGCTTCTTTTTAAAATCCTTGGAGACCAACTAGTAAAAACAATTGAGAGAAAAAATTAGGGTTACAATCCTCTTGCTGGCATGCTGCTCACACTCAAGGAGACACCCAGATCCGTGACACATTTTCTCCTCTGCTCCACAGTTCTGCAAACCCATTTCAGACCATCCCCACCAACTGCTGCTCTCCTGCTGTTGCTGCCCTCACTGGAACAACCCAATTACCCATCATGGCACTCTGCCCTCTTCATCTGCAAAGCCTGCATCTTCTCTTTTTTTGCCCCTACAAAACCACCAGCATTTTGTTGAGGACACACAAACACAACACAAACTCTCCTGTTTGCTTTCCTTTCGTACCACAGACCACACTAAATGCATCCTCCAACAGCTAAACCTGGAGGAGGAGAAAAAGGAGAAATTAAGAAAACAAACAGGAGGAAAAAAGACAAGATTTCCAATTACTGGCAATTAGTTCTACTTGATGCACACCCACTGTGCCCCATGCCCCAGACACAAATCACTCTGGCAGGTGGGCATGCAGGGTGGCACAGCATGTACCTGCACACACAGCGCACAGGTGAGCACACAAGCTGTTTGGTGAAGGTATTCCAACCTATTTGTTCACCTATTTGGGCACAAATGGCTCCAGCCTTTTCCAGGGTCTCCTAAGCCCAGTCAAATCAGGAATGGTGCTTTTCTCTGCTCCCACAAACTGTGGCCCAAGCCCTGGCACAGCAAAGGCACTTCCTTGAAGCTGAAGCCCAGCATGAAAGATTGCCTGAGGGAGCTGGGGTTGTTTAGCCTGGAGAAGAGGAGGCTGAGAGGTGACCTCAGCACTGTCTAGAACTACCTGAAGGGAAGTTGTGGCCAGGTGGGGGTTGGTCTCTTCTCCCAGGCACTCAACAATAGGACAAGGGGGCACGGGCTCAAGCTCTGCCAGGGGAAATTGAAGTTGGAGAGCAGAAAAAACTTCTTTGCAGAGAGAGTGCTCAGGCATTGGAATGGGCTGCCCAGAGAGGGGGTGGATTCCCCATCCCTGGAGGTTTTTCAACTGAGCTTGGCCGTGGCACTGAGTGCCATGATCTGGTAAAGGGACTGGAGTTGGTCCAAGGGTTGGACTTGATGATCTCGGAGGTCTTTTCCAATCCAATTGATCCTGTGATTCTATGTCCATCGGGAAATTGCCTGAGGGATGTCCATTCTCATTTCCAGCCCCACCTGCCCGGGTTTTCTGGCTGGGTTCTCTTCCCAGTGGGGGGCCAGCTACAGAGAGCCTGCTGAGGCAGCCGCAGCCTGTGCAGAGCCGCCTTCCCCTCCCCGGGGTGGACACGCTCTGCCCCCAGCCAGAGGGAAGGCGGAGGCACCCAGCACGCTGCCGCAGTGGAGGAGGCACTCAGCCAGGCACTAATGCTTCCCACTGTCTCGGAGCAAAGGGATGAATTAGCTTTTATTAGCTCTTACGAAGAGCACATCACTCCTGCCCTTTCCTCCTCACACAAGACTCACGCACAGGCTCAGCTGTGCTGCAAGTGAAGCAGAACCAACTTACCTCCCTGCCGGCGGCCCCAAACTCCTCTTGGGTCTTGTATAAACCTTATAAATCTGAAATCTTAGACAAGCTGGGAGTTAGGATAGAGAAATCCTCCTAAGGGTGCCGCAGCTGCTGCCCAGAAGTGCTTTAAAAAAAGATGGATGCTTTGCTTTCATATCCGGATCTCTCAGGTGGCACCAGGCACGGTCCAAAGGAGGGCACGGTCTCTGTGCCAGCAGAGCCACAGCAGAGCCCCCACCACTGACACCCAAATTCAGGGCTGCTGTTTGGAGGGGTGCTCTGTGGTTTTCTGCTGAGCACTTGCTGTATCCCTGATGCCCAGCACCCAGCTAGCAGCACGGCTGAGGGATGGTGCTGCTCCAGAGAAGTCTCTCCAAAGGCTCTCTGGGGCTTGTTAGCGGGGTGATAAAGGGGATGAATGGCCTCAGAGAAACGCTCTGTCTCCTGCTGTGGCATTCATTATCCTTTAGCCAGGCAATTCTTCACACCAGCCGGGAGCTCTGGGCTGGCTCGTTTATCCTTCTCGGGGGCTGTTTCCCACAGGAGACCAGGTTCTGCACTCGCTGGTCGCCCCAGGCAGCTGGAATGTGCCTGAGGAACCCACAGCAGGGCAATGGAGGCTGAGCACTCCTCCTCCTGGGTAGTCTCTGAGCTCATCACCTTCTTCCCACACAAACACACAATTCTGTGATCTGAGCCACAGCTGTCCCCTGCCCTAGATCTGCAGGAAACAGAGCTGGGTGCGTTTTCAACCTAAGTTCCTAAGAAGTGCAAAGCATATGCAATGCTGCTGCATCAGTCTGTCCTCTGCCCACTCCCCAACAACTTCTAACACTGCAAACAGATTTCAACCTGATGTGACAGAGAGACAGAGGTTTTGAGACAGTCAGAGTCTATAAATTCCATGGGAACACACTAACAGAGGAGAGACATGATTAGCACCTCCCAAACTGTAGTGTATCATCCCTTATTAGACATCAGACAATCTGCGTGGGAGAGAGGGAGACTATAAATATCCCAGGAAAGGGAGATGCTCCATTCAGCACAAACAGCTTACTAGACACCAGAGACTCCAACTCCAAACTATATACCCACAGGAGACAAGATTTCATGGATCCCACTGCACACAGCACTAGCAGGAGAAGGTTTCACACCTTTGTAGCTTATAGGAGAGCCAGCCAGCTAAGATGGCATGTTGAGCTTTGGAAAGCCCCTGGAAATGGAATGTGTGCCCTTCCCTTGCCTTTCTTTTAGTGACCAAGCTGAGGTCCTGCTGTATTTCCAACCTTAATTGCCATCCCAGAGTTATGGATGAGTTCATCTGCTCCCTAAGGTGGAAGGGACATGTTCAGCTCCAAGAGGGGAGCACTGATCAGCAGAGCAGCTCCCTTGCTCACCTCAACCCTCCTATTGTCTCTCCACCACATGGACAAAGATTTCACCTTCCAGCAAGATGTTTCATCCACAGGCTGCTGCCAGCAAATGCCAGGAAGGCAGCCCAGAGTCCGAGCAGCTGCCCGGTGAGCTCTCAGCAGGATCACTTACACCTCAAGCTACCCATTAGTGGGTTGATTGATCAGTGGCATTTCTTGTTGTGAGCGAGAGGGAGCCTGTTCCTACACACACAGGTCCCTGCTGCCCACCAGCCCCACACATCAGCCCTACTACAGGTGTGCCAGTGCCAGCACGGAGCTGCCAGGCAGCAGCACGGGTGTCCTCCCCCAGCAGGACAGAAGGAGCTCCAGAGACCCTTTCTCTTCCTGCTAAAGGCTGAAGGGGGCACAACAGCCTCTTGGTTTTCCTTTAAAGTCAGTTAAAGTCTGCACATCACACAGTGTGATACAACGTTTGGAGAGCAACACCAAGAAGACACTGACTAGGCTTGTTGGCTGGTCCTCCTTGCTTGGTCCCTTTCGGTGACCTCATTAGGAGACCCTCATTAGGCTGTTCCAGGGTGGAATCCAGAGCTGCTTTTTGCCAGGAACTCCTGTCACTCATCACCCCTCTCTGATATGGGAACAATTAAGGGCAAGCGTAGGGTTCTTGGCAAGGCAGCAAAGGAGACCAGAGCTTGCTAAGGCTGAGCTCAGCATTTCAGGGTTGTCTGACCCTGCTGTAAGAAAGTCAAACCCTGTATGCAATCTGGGGACAAAGCAGAGCAATCCCTGTGCTCTTTTAGGATCTGCACTGACCCAGTACTTATCTGTTCACAGTGACATTTCCAGCCTCAGGCCTTGCAGAGCCCTGGAAGCAACTGAGAAGTAAGAAACAGCCTTTTTCCCTCCAGCTCAGATGTGACAACTGGCCCAGCTGACCAGACACATTTTGGGACTTGTCTGATTCACCTGGTAAAGGTCAAGTCCCAGGAGGAGCCACCAGCCTGGTGGATCACCTATCACTTGTACCTGTGGGGCTTCAGCTCCACAAAAGGACAATTTAAACACGAGCTACAACACATCCCTTATTCCAAAAAAAGAAAAAGGATTTGCACTCCAGGGGTGCTTGACTCCCTGTTCTGCCCAACAAAAGGAGTGATGGGAATTGAATCCAAGCTTATGTTCATTAAAATAGAAGGAAAAAAAAAAAGAAGAAAATCCAGAAATCCAGTCACTGTATCCTAACTGTTCAGATCCAACCTTTCACAGTGTTGCACTGAGCTAAAGGGCCACACCTGAAAGTGTGCCAGGAGCGGCATGAAATGTTAATGTTGCAATTAAAACAATATGAATATTGCAGCACCGCTCTGCTGCTCCCCATCCACTGAACAATTCTCATTCAATGGAAGTCAAGTTACATTTTAGGAAATAATGAGGTCTGCTAATTAAGTCTGGCCTAGGAAGACAGCAGTCTTAAAAGGAGGAAAAAATATTCAGATCTCCCCAAAATGTGTACACTTGCTGCTCATTACCTGCAAAGGGGAGTCATTAACGCTACTCAATGCCAGGATCACAGGTCAGTGCCATTGTCCTATTGCACACATCTAGAGGAAACTCTCGTTTTAATGATAAAACTCATAAGTCATGACCTGCCTTGTCCCCAAGAGCTGAGCTGGGAATGCTGGGCTGACACGTCCTGTACTCTGAATGCAGGAAGCAGGTACCTGACAGTGAATGCCAATCCCAGGCTGGGCTGCAGAGAGGCAGATCAGGGCTCCAGGGGGCTGAAGGCAGCAGATCACATTCAGCTGACACAGGACTGATCCCAGACTGTACACAGGGAAGGGATTTTTCCTCCCCAGCCATCCAGACAAACTGAGTGACAGCCATACTGGCTTGAGCTGGTGGAAGCCACAGGGAAAGTGACCACTGGGTCAGTCCTGGAAGGACAGAGACTAGTCAGGATCATCACTAACGTTTTAAAGTTTTAACTTTAAAAAGAAGCAACAGAGAAGGCCTCTCTTCATGTCCCCTTGCATCCATCAGCCGCTGTCTGAGACACAAGCACATGTTACAGTAACAAGAGGGCACAGAACAGTCTAGAAACCAGAAACATCAGGTCCAGAGGTCCAAAAGGGAATTGATATCAACACACCGCACCCATAGATTCCCCACTTTCTTGTCTTCCATCCTCTTCCCAAATTTCTTTATCCTTGACAGTGGCTGGGGCTGCCACTGTGCCTCCAGTGCTGTCCCTGGGCAGATAACAGCAGGGGGGGCTTGGGGCAGGGAGGGTCAGTCAGCAAGAGTATTTCATGGGAAGAGCAGAAGATTGGGAACAGGCCCAGCATGTCATCCTGCTCATTTTGGCTGCCTTTTTTCATTCTCAGGGTTTCAGGAACACACAAGAACTACTCATCCTCCAGGTCTGAGCTCTGCCATCAGACCCAATCTGACTGACCAGTGTGGAGTTGCCCAGGGGACACAGATCAGCTTGCTGTGTTAAAGAGAAGGCTGTATCAGTCTAAACCTCTTCAAACCCTTCTCTAACTTACTTTCCAAGAAGCCAGAAGAAAATTCATCCAGTGGAGGGGTGAAAGAGGGCACTGCAGTCCTGGTTCATTCCTTGGCCATTGCTGATAGTCTGAACTTCAGCCTGTCTTTAACACAGACAACCCTCCTGGTAAGATCCATACACCAACTGAGACACACTGACCAAACCTGGCAACATAAAGAGCCCAGTGAGGGGGAGCTCAAACCACCAGGAAGGAAACACTTCATTTGAAAGAGGAGAAAAATCCAGATGAAAAGATCAGAAAGGACCTTCTAGGTCCTGGACTGTCCTAAGGAACTCAGATATCACTTCTATATCCATCTGTGAGAAACAAACCTATTTTGTCACCAAGGCACACCCAGGGGATGTCCCCACCCTGTCCCCAACACCAGCAGCTCACTGTTTTGTGGATGGGTTGGTGGTCTCCTCCCTCCAGTCCCCCTCTCACTCCATTTCCAGACGAACCAGGACTTGCTGCTACCAACTGTCTGTTCTGCAATAAAGAGCAATAAACATGCCAGAGTAATTAATGTCTTAACAACTTATTACAATCCTCAGATAATTAATCACAAAAGCTAAACATGCTGTCTCACCCTCCTAATGTGTTAATGCTCTAATTATTATGCCTCAATTAAGGGAAAGTCAGCGCTCCTTGCTTAGAAGTGCATGTTTAATAAGGGTGCTTGAATGCAGGCGAGTTGGAGTGGGAAGCGAGGAGGCGATGGAGGTTAAGGAAGAAGACACCATTTTTAATGAGGTTTCATGGGTGGCTCGAGGCAAGGAATTGACAGCTCCTATCTGGGATCTCACACACCACCGCACGTGGAACTGGGGGCCATCTGCAGTGGCTCTGAGCTCTGATTCCCAATGGACTATTTATGGGAAAAAAGCGCATGGGGCACAGAGACGGCAGAGGCTGGAGATGAGCAGTTACACTGTGGATCTGGCCAGCACTAGACAGCAGAGGCAGCAGCTCAAGGAGCAGTCCCTACAGCAGTGCTGGGCTCCTCTATCCAGACCACTTCTTGCTGTATTTCCAGTCACACCGGCACTTGCCACCACTACAAATTTGCTGATGGCACCAAGTTGGGAGGGAGTGTCGACCTGCTGGAGGGCAGGAGGGCTCTGCAGAGGGATCTGGATAGACTTGAGGGATGGGCTGATTGCAATGGGATGGAGTTCAACAAGGCCAAGTGCAGGTCCTGCCCTTTGGCCACCCCAAGCCCTGCAGCGCTCCAGGCTGGGCACAGAGTGGCTGGNNGTTTGTGCTGGAGAAGAGGAGGCTCAGAGGTGACCTCAGCACTGTCTAGAAGTACCTGAAGGGAAGTTGTGGCCAGATGGGGGTTGGTCTCTTCTCCCAGGCACTCAGCAATAGGACAAGGGGGCACGGGCTCAAGCTCTGCCAGGGGAAATTGAAGTTGGAGAGCAGAAAAAACTTCTTTGCAGAGAGAGTGCTCAGGCATTGGAATGGGCTGCCCAGAGAGGGGGTGGATTCCCCATCCCTGGAGGTTTTTCAGCTGAGCTTGGCCGTGGCACTGAGTGCCATGATCTGGTAAAGGGACTGGAGTTGGACCAAGCGTTGGACTTGATGATCTCGGAGGTCTTTTCTAACCCAATCCATTCTATGATTCTGTCCCCTGTGAAGCACCCCCACTGCCCAAGCCTCTCCAGCCATCCCTGTTTCCACAAAGCCCCTTGCCTCCAATCAAGCTGTCTCTGGGATATCCCATAGGGATGACAAGAACAGCCCCCAAACCCCCGAATTACTCTTGGCATGTGATATATTCAGCTTGTCTGGTTTCAGCCATTCCCTGGGGGTTTTCCACAACTCCTTGTTGCATGAGGGAACAGAAGGCTATTCTCAAAGAGCACACCATTAAACAGGCTTTGTTTGAAGGCAGGGAAACTGAAGGCCAAAGAGATACTTGTAGTGGTTATTGCCACTGAATCTGCCCTTCTGGTGCCTGGCTCTGAACCTTGCTGGATGCTGGGAAACCTCAGGGAAAGGTTCTGGGTGGTGAGGAGCTCAAGAAAACCCTAACAATGAATGTAGGGCCTGTGCACCTCACCATGTGATAGTGGGGGGTCCCTGCTGCGTTCAAGACAGCTCTGCACCCATATGATCCTTGTGCTTTGGAAAGACTTGTGGTGCAAAGTGTAGTCAAGGCATGGATAGCATCACCTCCATCCCACCCTGCAGAAGCAAAGGGTTCTGCAGTGTAGCAGGCAGGGGAAGCTCAGACCAGGATAACCAGGCTCCAGATCTTGGTACCCTACAAGAAGCAGCAACAAAAGAATGGCTGGAGGCCAAAGTCTCCCAAACAAAGCCTATAAAAACTTTTATTTTTCCAGTAAGAAGCTTTTGAAAGAACTCCCCCGCTCAAGTAGGTCTTCATACACAAGAAAAGTCTCCCTGAACTAGCCTGGTTCCTGTTCCACCCAAGCTTGTTTAAAATTTCTCAGACAAATGAATCACCAGAAGCATTTCTAGCCTAGGTTCGACTGGAAAACGATTGCATTTCCTTAAGAAATAACACACTGTGTAGGTTTGGATGGTTCCCTCTGAGGAATAAGGGGGAGAGAATAAGAAACAAAACAAAGTAAATCAACCTGGAGGGGACATGAATTTTAAAACCCATGAACAGTTTTAGTTTTCAAATAATCCAAATGAAAAAAACGCCATTACATATAGTCACTTCCACAAAAATAATTCCAATACCCTGATTCTTTGGTGATGCCTCATGAAAAACAAAAGAAGGTTCTACACCTTTGAGACACCAACCTGACAGCAGATTGACTAGTGAAAAGGGGCTGATGCCTCCCTACAGAGGCAGCATGTGGATTCCCACAGGGATGACGGCTCAAAAAGAAGAGCTTTTTGAGCCCTTTGGCTCTCTCCAAACTGCTTTCCATTCCAAAATCAGTTTTGACCTGCCCAGACTCTCCTTCATCTCCTTGATGGGGATGATTTCAGACATCAGGCAGTTCCCTGCACCGGGCTGGGGGCATCACAGCTCCCTATCTCCGCAGCTCCACTTTGCTCTGGGAGTCGCTGCATGGAGATTCCACAAGAACCCAACCTATCCTGCAAGACCTGACCATCCAGGGCAGGGCCATCACAATAATCATTGAAATCTGAGCAAACACAGCCTCATTAGGGAGATATACAAGGGATATGATGCTTCTTGAGGAACCAAAGGATCTTTCTGCTGTTGTTTTCGCTGACTGGTAGACTGGGAAGTTTTCTGTGGATATCAGTGTCTTTGTTGTTCATCTGTGCTAAAGATGGTTGTGCTCAGAGATGAGATTGTTGCCTTCTTTATTTCCAAACATAATACCCAACTCTCAGGCACTGCAAGGAAATGGCTGACTGCTTTTGTGCCTCTCCCTTCTCACCAGCAAGATCAAATCAGTGGTCACCTGAAGATATGGGCCATTGCTTCAATTCTGGGGATAGACATTTTGGCTGGGTTATATTGGATTTGACTTATTCCAAGTGCCAAGTCAGTTGAACATCCAGTGCCAGGAGTTCTGGAGAAGTTGTCTGGCTAATGTTAGGATGCTGTGGGGCCAGTAATAGCTGTTTACCTAGAGGACTGCCACAACACACAGCTCCTGTGACAGAGTATTTGCCCTGGGATGCTCTGGGCCCCTTTTAGCCTGCACCCACCACTGATACGAGACCAGGTATCAAACCTGGGCCTTTCTCCAAGTACAACGGACCATATCCTCTAATTCTCACTTTGCCCAACCTGGGCATGCTTTAATTACCACTGGAGCAGTCAAAACAGAGAGGGGAATTGCTGTGCCCCTTTGCACTTTTCCCATCTAAACTCAGGATCAGCTTCTTGGAGCAAGTCAGTGCCCCAACAGCCCAAGACCTGCTCCCAAACACTCTGCCCAAACACCTGCTGGCAGCAACCATATGGGCACATTCCCAGAGTCCAAGAGCAGGGCCTGAATGCTGAGGGCAGCCTCTGGAGAACAGCAGATAACCATGACATGAATACATACAGGATATAATGACCATCACACAAACAGCATCACTGCCTCCCAGAAAATGACAGTAGGCCTGAATGGATTGAAGTGCTGGAGCACAAAGCTGGTGGCACCAAAGCCCAGGTGCCCCAACTCCAACCCCACAGCCCCCTCCAGCAAGAGCCTTTTGAGCTCAGCTTACCCCTCCCTCTGCCCATAGCCTTTAAGACAACGTGCAGCACGACAGCTGGGAAACCCAATCTGGTCCAAATTTTGTTACAACCCTGCTGGTTTTTATCCTTGTTTACCAGCATTAATTTTAATGGCTTTCCCTACATTAACTTTGTCCTGAACCAGTTGGAGGAAAATTCCTACTCACTTGCCTTCTGGAGAACAGACTGGGTAATTTTCCCTTGTCATTTAACAGCCTGCCTGGGCTGCTCAGGAATGACAACCACACTGTGTACTTTGTGGAGGGCAATAAACCTCCCAAGGCCAGAGATGAGGATTTACATATCCCTGAATACACTGTCCCTTCTTTGTTCAGTTTGGGTCTTGGCTTGTGCTGGCACAACAAGTGGAAATTTCTTCCTCTTCACCAGATGCTGTGAGTGTGGTCCCTCTCCTTTCTGAGCTCACAGAGAGGTGTGATGGCTCAGGCCATGAGAAGGAAGAAAAACTCTCAGGACTCTTTCAGCACCTTGATCTTCCTGTTAAAAAAACAGGGTAATAGCTCTTTCCACCAAAGAAATGCAAGGGTTCAATTCAGGCATATTTCCAAAGTTTTCTGTCTCTGACAGTATAAAAAAGGAATATGGTTAGAGCAAGGGAAGCTATTTGATGTATCACATGATGCCCATCATTTAAAAGTACAGATGTTCCCTCCATGCTCCAAGGGGTGATTTGGAAGACAGAGGGCTCAAAAACTCCTACTATATCCAACCACAAGCACCTGGGCTGCTGTAGAGAGTGTGTTGCCATGGAAAGATGAGGGAGGCAGCAGTGAGGTGGCTGGAGTATTCCCACCAATTAACATGA
Source organism: Sakesphorus luctuosus (assembly GCA_013396695.1). Taxonomy (NCBI): domain Eukaryota; kingdom Metazoa; phylum Chordata; class Aves; order Passeriformes; family Thamnophilidae; genus Sakesphorus; species Sakesphorus luctuosus. The sequence continues at coordinate 56,186 of VWZD01010903.1, forward strand.
AGAATTTTGACTGCTGTGCTGTGTTTCCTGCAAGAGCCTAGCAACCACCTCCCAGGTGCTACACACACATGGAGAAGCGTTTAGCAGGGTCACAGGCCAAGGAATCTGGGGGAGCAGGCAAGGATAGGTCTCCACACCAGCCTCCTTGGGCATGGGTACACTGCATGAATGCAGCTTGGACACCTCAATTCCTGCTCCAGGAAGCTCATGCAGAGGTGCAGGAAGTCAGAGGATCACATGGATGCCGGAGCAGGGTGAGGGACGGGGTGCCGGGCAGGAGGCAGAGCCACAGGGAGGGAAAGACCTGAAGAAGGAACCAGATGCCCCACCTTCATGGGGCAGAACAGGACAGCTTGCCATTGCTCAGTCTAAAGATCCTGGATGGAGAATTCCTGTCACCAGCAATCTCTGAGATTAGCTCAGTTGGTCAAAACTTGGTTGTAATAATGCCAAGGTCATGGGTTCAATCCCCTGTGTGGACCATTGACTTAAGAGTTGGACTCGATGATCCTTGTGGGTCCCTCCCAACTCAGAATAGTCTGTGATTCACAAACAAACTTGTCCATGAGTTAACTTCAAATGTATTGTTTCCACCAGCGCTCCTGCCACTCTGCCCTAATAAAACAGAAGAAACAAGACCTCCAAGACACCTTGCACTGAAACAGTGAGTGACCTAGAGACAGAGGCCACAGCATCTTACCCTCTTCCACCCTCTGAAGAAATGGAAAGGCAGATATTCCACATGTGCCACTCTAGCCCTTTCCACAAAAAGGGCACTACAAACTGACAAAGAACAACTTCTGCCATTCATTAAGTTCTTGGCATGAACTGATTTCTCTCCAATCAAGCCATAAAACCCAAAGCTGCATGCAGGCGGCAACCTAAAATATCCTTGTAAATCTCAGCCACCACATTCATTAATTACAACCCAGTGATAGTTCAGGCCATTAGTTCTGGATGGTAACTTCATTTATTCCCATGTTAATGCTCGATGTCAGTGGTTATCTCATTACCACTCTATTACTTACCTACTTAATCCATCATTGCAACCCAGGCCAGAAAGGAGGAGCAGAGTTTGCCCTGTGTCTGTCAAAAGACAATGCATCAAGTGCAAAGCACCTAGAAATCACAAACAAAGCACTTCTAATCTGCAGCTGAGGTTATATCTATTTAACAGGAGGAAATGACACTGATGAGTGTTGTCAGGACCACAAACACACTCCAGTATTGAAAAATGGTGTATGTTGAGGATTGAGATACCTATTAAATCAGAGCCAAAAGCTTTGGTAAGAATAGAAGCACTTATTAGCAGTTATACAGAAAAATGACACTGACTCCACCCTGCTCCTCCTCAGGCTCTCCTTTCTCCAAACCTTAGGTTAGAGTCAAACAATTACTGCCTGTGAAACAGTTTGAGAAGGCAGGTCAAAGTATGGGCACTGGGAGCTGCTACCTGCTGAATGCTCCAGGAAACACACAGGCAGTGTTGCAGAGACCACTAGCCCTGCCTGTCAGGGAAAATACACCTAAAACATGGACAGATACAATAGTTGTTGGCATTTCAACATGTACCCAGCTGGAGTTCCTTTTGTGTGGTGAGCAGGCACTTCCAAAGATGTGCTTTATTGCACCCACCACACTCCTGCCTGTCCCAGGAATTACTCCACCCACTCATCCAGCCCCATGGGTCTGAGCAGGGTGTTTGAGCCCAGCAAGATCAGCAACTTTTCCCATCTCATTCCCTCCTTCTTCCCCCAAATAGTCTTGCTGGAGACATCATTTCACTCTTCCCCTGCTTGACTTAGAAAAAGGAAAGCTGTTTTTATGTTGACAGGCTGTGAAACCAAGATGTGAGCTGGGGGAAAGTTCAGAGGGACATTTCTTGCAGCAGTGAAGGTTCTCATCAGAGCAAGCAAAGCACCCCTGCTCTGCCCAGATATGATGCTCAGCTAACAGGCAGGTGACTGTGGTTTACCTGCTTCCAAGTGACACGATAAGGAAGGACTAAAATCCTCTGAAGCTGAAGAAGCTGATGCCACAAAAGCAAGGTAGAGAAAGGAGACACAGCCACAGGATGATGTCAGGAGTGAAACAGCAATGATTTCCTCTGTGATCAGTAAATCCCCAGCTAACATGCCTGTGCTGGCAAAAGCAGGCTCTAAATGGTGCTGTGCCAGAACAACTGACAGGGCAAGTCTGCAAGATGCCACAATCAGATGTAATTAAAACACCTTTGCTGCCCTGCTTTCCATTCTCTCAGCAACAAAATCCATTACAGAATGCAGTAACAAAATGATTTAAAATGTCCCTGAAGCTAAGTTGTTGACACCAGAGTAGACAGATGGATTTTGATACACCCTTGATTAAACAGCTTTCTGTAGAAGGCAAAGAGGGCAGAAAAGGAGCTGGGTGATGAGCTAGAGGCTTGTCCAAGAAACAGGGGTTATCCCCCAGGGTAAGCAAGGGCTGCTGCTGGAGAAAGATGCCCCATCAACCAGCCAGAGGCTGAAACAGCCTCATCCCCCTGGGAAGCAAGGCTCCAACCCTCTGCTCCCGTGCCAGGCTCCTGCCCCTGAGCTTCCTGCTCAGAGTCAGGCTGGCAACACCACGCACATCACTATTCTCATTCTCTGATGAGAGGCTGCAGTGAAAGCAGACAACAGAAAGCCTCACACTGCTCAGCCCATAGCAGGGCCAGCAATACTTCCATTTCCCATGGAGTTGCACATCTCGGTGGGATTCTCCAGGATGCAGTAGGATACTGTCTCCAAGCACAGTTTTCCCCACAGGCATTCATAACATCTCTCTTCCTCCTCCCCTCACACACAGATGCTCTTGGACTGATAAGGATTGAACTCCTTTGGCAGAGACGGGCAAAGATAAAGTCTTCTCCCTGGCCATCTATTTATATCAAGCTGGTAGGAACTTGTTATCTTTAAGATCTCTGGCACGCACAGCTGCAATCAGCCATCAGTCTGGAAAGTTATTAGAGGTGGGCAAAGAGGAGCCAAAACCACACTAACACTGTTTTCTCAGGGACAAAAAGGTAAGAAGGAAAGGATGTTAAAACAGAGCATGGGCAGCTGCCCTGCCCAACTCTTAGAGGCGTCAGAGAGAAGAAATCCCAGTGGGACAGAGGGTCAGGCACAGCCCAGGAACTCAGAGAACAACCTGAAGATAATCCAGACCTGAGGTGAAACACTGTGAGTGAGCACAGCGGTCCTGCAGGCATAGGGGTGGGTCATGGGGCTACACAAACTGGTGACCACTGCTCACCAATCCTGGGTCATTCTGGCCCACTCTGGTGGCCAAGAGCTCTCGGGTTGCTGTGACCTGGTAGCAAAGACTTCCAGGCATGTCCCACAAGAAAAGGGGGCTTACCCATCAAATATTCCTCAGGCTTTGTATACAAAGATATCTGACAGAAGAAATGCCTTCAGCAAGGAATTATAAGTCAGAAAGTGTAAGATACTCAATATCACCAGCTCCTGCACAAGTAAAGCCCCTGTTTATGCACAACATTCCTCTCTCATTACTTACATACATTAGATGGTTCAAATTTCCCTTGCTCCCTCACGTGGCCTGAAAGAAACTGAAGCCAGCAGCAAGAATCCCTGCCTAGAATCCACTTTATTAATTTTCTGGGACTTGCCTGGGAGTGCCCTGTGCAAACCTGACCCTTGGGAACCCTAAGAACCTTGCTTGTTTTTATAGGCACTTTTGAGACTGAGGTAGCTTTTGGTCCCAGCTCTGTTCAATGCAATGCTGGTTCATACCCACAGCACCACTGATCCTCAGATCTGCAAACAGCTGAGGGGCAGCCGAGCTCCCTTCTGAGTCATCAGAAATTCAGCCTTGCGTTAACCAGCACAGGGCCCAGACACTGCAGAGAGCGACTGCAGCTCCACCTTCCCTGCAGCCATCCAGTCTGGGTAGGGATAATCCTGTCTCCAGCAAGAAGGCAGGTGTTTGAAAAACATGTTCACCAGCATATTTCGATTAACCATGCTTTTAAACACTGTTTAACACCCAGTAAATATACAGTCACATCTCAGACACAGATGGGTGCCCTCTTCCATGGGGTATCACAGCCACTTGTAGCCCCCATTTTTGCACCTGGGAAAGGTGGGGGGAATCCTCCTTTATCTTAAGAATGCCTTCAGCAAAACCTCACCTATTTTAAAACAGGGTGAGAAGGTCACATTTACTGCTTAGGAATTTTCCTCCCCCAAAAGTCACCACCCAAAGCTTACCATGAGTGTGTGGGCACCTGCACACGGAGCCAAAGAAGCGGCCAGTCCTTGCCTTGATCTCGGATTGTCCATTCAGGAGCAGACAGCTGAGCATTTTATTGCCCCTGCAAACAAAACACATCAGTGGAGCACTCCCAGAAGAGTAAGAGGACCAGAGCAAATTCCCAGAGAAAGCCCTGGCAGCATTCCTCCTGCTCCGTGGCTGAGAGAGAGTCAGAGTAACAGAGCACGACACATGGAGCAACAGAAGCTGAACTATGCACGTGTTACTGCAAGGAAAATTAACCATACTAAGGGGGAGGGGGGAGAAGGGAAAGCACTTGCTAACAAATATTTATTACAACACAATTTTATCCTCATCTGACCCTAATTCTGATTAAAGAAACCCAGACAGACTGGTATCACTGCTGGGGCACTCAGGCGATATCTTTGACCATCCATGTATATAATCGGCCAGGAAATCCCACAACCACCCCCTCACCTTCCCTCCTGCAGTCTGAAATTCCTCAGCTTATGTCACCCCTCTGTGGCAGGGGAGTTGGAACTAAATGATCTTTAAGGTCCCTTCCAAGCCAAACCATTCTAGCACTCTATGATTCTATTTTGAGGCTCTCAGCCCCACTCTGCAGGTTCCCAGAGTCCTCTGATGGAGCCAAAGCATCTTCCAGTCTCCCAGACCAGGTAGCTCTCCATGCATCCTGCTCACCATGGCCTGTCTTGGATACAAAAGGATACTCAAGTGCCATAAGCAGGGACACCTTTCACTAGACCAGGGTTTAGGGACCATAAGCCTAACAAATCTTGGGAAATCCAGACACGTGCCAAGTGGTTTGACAGATTCCTGAAACAGCCCAGCAAGCAACAGGCTTGGTGCAGTGTCCCCATCAGTCACTGGCCATCAAGCCTAATCCCACAGCATAATGACATTCTTTAAACACTCTTTACATTTAAAAAAAGAATGAAGAACAAGAGTGAAAAAAATGCTGCAGTGGAAGGGGAGAGTTGAAATTCAACCCCTGTAAAAAGCCCTAAAGACAAAAGCACATTTCACATTCTGAAATCTCTAAGAGTTGATTTTCTGTTCCTCAGCTTCAATCACCTCTTTGCTAGTGAGATTTGGCACTAGCCCAGGTCTCCTGAGGAAGCAAAGGCAAGGATTTTCCGAAGGATTTGTCACCCACATCTCCTCCCGCAATGCCTCCTTGGGGATTTTTTAATGAGCAAGGCCCTCCTTTGAAAAAAGATCTGCCTTTAAAAGATGAGGCCATGCCCAGGAGAAACCCAAGAGCAATATTTCTACCTCAGCCCCAGCTCCAAGCCCACTGCTTGCCTGGAAGTCCTGCTGCTCCACCTGCTTAAGGAGGATGTTTTCATTACTGTTCAATTTGCAATGAGTTGAGCTTCACGTCCTCATTGGATTATTTTTATATTTAATGTCCTCTCCCCCTCTCTTCTTTTTATAGACTGGTAATCCAAGTCCCTTGGCAAGGCTGAGTAATCTCAATCAGATTTTAATCAAAGTAAGCCAGATCTTCAGCTGCCAGTATTGATGCATCTGCCTTTAAATATTTGAATGCACCGATTTACCCCAGCGAGGCCCCGGCCCCATCCGCTCAGGAAATTTAAATTCCTTCCTATGCATCAAGCTAAAACAACAAGACAGAACAAGCAACCTGCTGTGAAGGGGTTTTAGTTTATAAAACCAATACCCGGGATTTCAAAACTAAATGAAAATCTGAGATAATCCCTCCCCAAATCCAGCCTGGGAAAAGCACTGTGGACAGATAAGTATCAAGTAACTTCTTAAAACACACTTTTTCCTCTTGTAAAAGCTTTCATCAAGTCAGAGCCAAAGGGAAGTTACCCACAATGCTTCCTTCCTTGACATGACCCAGAGAATTCATGTTTTCCATCCATAGAAAATGCATATTTTATCCATGCAGGCTTCTCCAGGATGGACCTGCTTCTGCTTTGTTCAGCAATGACCTTTGTGCCACTGCCAAACCCCAGCATCCAAAATCAGCATATTAGTCGGAAAATAATGAGATTTCTGGAATACAAAACGTTGGCTCCGCTTTCCTTACCTTTAAAGATGATATCTGCCAGCTTCCCTCCACAGATTAGAGAGATAAAAAAGCACTTAGATGAAAAAGAGTCTCATCTAATCGCCTGACTCCAGGAGATGAGTCTGAGGTGGAGACAGTGGCTGTCCCACAGAACTTGTCAGTATTTGGACTGCAAACAGCATCCAAGCAATGCCAGAAATAGATGAGTGCCTAAAATACACTGCTGAAGGCAAGGCAAGCCTGTTCCACTGATTTACTTACTCATTTGGGGGTGAACTCCTGAGGAGCACTTGGGATTTCTCAGGTTCTCTGGTCATTTCCACTGAGACAGAGGTTACACAAAGCATCACCTGAGGAATTACACCAGAGCATCACAGTCAATCTGCATTTCCATCCCTACTGCCAGAATGTTGTAAGGTCTTCAGGGTTTGTCAGATCCATGCTCAGGTTTAGGCCCAGTCCTGAACAACAATATGACAACTCAAGGATCTCAGTCCCTCCTTCCCACAAGAAGGTGTGGGTTCCTACTCACCTTTTCCAGCTGGACTGCCCTACCTTCCACTTCCAGCTGGGCTGGCTTACAAGCAGGCAGGCTGGGATCAAACCCTGTCCTGTTCATGGCTCTTATTTGCCATTCTGCTTCATAATTAAATGCCTCAGTTTTGTTCTCCACACCTCAAAGACAAGATGAAGGAACAAGTCCAATGAGGAGCAGCTGAAGGAGCTAGGGGGTTGTTTAACATGGAGAAAAGGAGGCTCAGGGGGGACCTCATCACTCCCTACAACTGCCTGAAAGGAGGTTGTAGCCAGGTCTCTTCTCTCAGGTAAAAATGACAGGACAAGGAAATGGCCTCAAGCTTTATGAGGGGAGGTTTAGATTGGATATTGGGAAAAATTTCTTCACTGGAAAGGTGTTCAATCACTGGAACAGGCTGACCAGGGAAGTGGTGGAATCACCATCCCTAGAAGTGTTCAAAAAACATGTGGATGTGTCACTTGGGGACACGGACACCTGGAGATTTGGCAGTGCCGGGTTAATGGTCAGACTGCATGACCTTAGAGGTCCTTTCCAATCCAAATGATTCTATGAGTATCAATCATCCTCTTGCAAGGGCCCAGCCATATCATGTCCTTCATGCAAGTCCAGTAAACTGAATGACACCACAGGTTTAGATACTGCCTTATGAGGGACAAAGCCATGGGACAGTGTCATAGCCAAGGACTGACCTCAAACCATACCTCATACAAAGGGTTTAAATCCAAGTCGCTGGTGGCTCCTTCATTCTCTGGACAAGCAACCTGCATGGCATCGATCCAGCTGCACACAGACACTTGGGAAAGCTACAGCAAATCAGCTAAGGTGGGACTCAGCACAGGATGCACCTTAACAGGCACATTAAAACAGTCTCATGAAGGGAAGTATATGGAGAAGCATCTGCAGGGGGGTTAACAAGCTCCAGCTCCTGCAAGCAGCCAGCATTTTTTGTCCTTTCCTATTAGCTCACCCAAGCATCCCTGATCCAAGACACAGGTTCCTACGACAGATGGCCTTATTAGTGTCCATGTATGGTGACAAGGAGGCCACAACAGGTGGCCCAGACAGTAACTGAAACACTTCACCCCACTTGCCCCAAAACAGGCTCAAGATCACACCAAGGGCAACCAGGATCAAAGCACAAAAAGCATGTCGTGTAAGTAGGCCAAATTACCCTCACGTGCCTTCCAGTCTGTTCCGGTGTCAGCTGGAACATGCTGTCCAGTTTGGGATGCTGATCTCCCAGACAGTGGGAACAATTGGAGACAGTCCAAGGCAGACAGACAACAGTGACTGGAAATCTATAGGAGATGGTTGGCAAGGAAGGATGGAAAGCATTTGTGATGCTCAGTGTAGAGAGGATGGAGACGTGGTTACAGTCTTCAGGCAAACAAAAAGGAAAGGCAAAAACCCTTCAAACACAAACAATTCTACCAGTGGAAAGGACAAGAAATGCTGAGCTTACTTTAAAACAAGGAACCTTTCAGTCAAACATTAAAAAAAATAAACTTTCCAATGTACAGACAGCAAAAGCACCATACACTTGTCAGAGCTCCATTGCTTTCTTCAAACATCCACTGTTAAATTAAACCCTTTGGGCTACGCTGCAGAAGACCCCATAACTCAGCCACGAGGCAGTTGAGAGAGTTACGAGCTCATTCTGCACTCTGACGTGGGGAATGGATAGTCCAATGCCAGTGAAAAAGAAATTAATTTCCAGCCCATCATAAAAAACACCAAAAAAACAAAAAGCCACACTGCAGCTGCTGCTCAGAAGGACCTTTAAAAACCCTTCCAGTGTGAAAAGGTCAGCAAGGGAGGGACTGGGTGTGTGCTTCCAGGGCTGCCAGGAGTTAGGGAATGGAGAGGGAAAATCCACAGCAAAGCTGGGCCTGCTGCAATGGTGGAAAAGCAGAGAGCAGAGAAGCAATACCCACCTGTCCTCTGTAAGGTGACTCACCCACCACACCCTGCCCAGCTGTGCCATTGGCAAGAGGGGCTCTGTGTCCCTGCAGGACCTCCCATGGAGTTTGGGATGCTCTCTCCTCCAGCACACACAGGCATTGCTCTGAGCTGGTGTTTCCATCCTTCACCTGTCTCCAGATAAGGCCATTTCCATGCTGGAGCTCAGGACTGAGCCCCCAGGCTGACTTGATGGGTGTCAACAGGAGCACACAGTTGGGTGCTCTGAGCAGCCAGAGGAGAAAGAGTTTTGGGATGTCCTTGTTTTTGTCCATGTCCAGCCAAATAAGACAATACATACATTCATACATATCCAACCAAATTAAGTGCATATTTCTACATATCCAACCAAATAAACCCCAAGTACTGAAGCTTTTCAAGCCTGAGGCCAATCTGGGTGCCCTCAAATTCTCCTGTACTTGGAAATGGGAAGGAGTCCAGGATTGGTGCCACGCTTCTTGGATTTGGGTCCTGGCTGCCTGCTGACCTCTTGTGTGAGTCAAAAATACAGTCATTTTTCTGTCTGCCTCATCTTGGGCCTGCCCTATTCCAGATACACTGGCTGGAATACACTGGAGCCAATTTCTGCATGATATCTTCAAATCTGCCCAAGCCAAAACTTCTTGTGTTCTGTGGCCAAAATCTCCATGGATTGGAGCTCTTCACATATTTTTGGCTGGATCCAGAGCCCAGGGAGCTGAGAGACGTTTGGAGAAACCAAACTCTGGCTATTTGCTTTGGTACTCATCAGAAAACACAGCATGATACAGACTCATGATACAGCATGGATCTGATGGAGAGTCCCCTAGAGATGCAGACAAGGCTTGCAACAGGTTTCACTCCAGATCAAGCCATTCCAGCATGCCAGACCTCAATTTCAAGCATAGAAAAAATTCCTCCTGAGTGTCTGCTCCTACGCTGACTTGTGTTTGTGTGAGCCTTGGCTCAGACCATCATACTCACTGTATTTGCAAGACTAAATGCAGTCAAAGTCAGCTCACCTGAGAAGAAACTTCTAGACTTCCTCCATCACTCCTTTCCTTGTGTGCAGCATGGAGAGACCAGGAGACATGTTTGCACTGAACTATTATCCTCTGCATTCTGCTTCCTGCTTTGTTCATAGAGACTTTGGGGAGATTTGTGGGCCTGGTGATGAATTATAGAAAGGAAGACAAACATATTTTACTGTTCTGGGCAAGGAGTGCTGGAATCCTGCGGACATCTGGAGGAATTATTTGCAGAAAATTAACATTGTTTGTCATTTGCATGATGAACTTCTGGATCTGAAATGAATGATTGGAAGAAGCTGGTGGGAGATGCTCATTATCTCTGATGGAGAGAAGCCCCTTGACACGATGCTAAGGTCACCATGATCTATGGACCTGCTGACTGACAACTGCGAGAGCTCTGGAACTGAGCACACAATATAGCTGGGGGCGTCAGCGATCTGCCACACTAAATGCCGAGGCGTTAATAATTGTTGCTTGCCTCTGATTGCCGGATGCACTTGTTCTGGCTGTCTCACAGGGCAGGCACGTTAACTCCTTCCTGACTAATTCCACAGGACACAAAACCCAAACACACTTCTGCAGGTATCCAGGCAGCCCCATGAATTAAAACTTCCAGGCTTTCTTGTTTATCTCTCGATGTGCCTTTTGGGATCACGCTCCCTGCAGCTCCCTGACACAGATTCCCCACCTCTGCCTCTGTAGGAGTCATAAATCCCAGGTGGCAGCACATGACATGACATCACCAGCCCTGCACTCAAACTCACAGCATGGCAGAGAAGCCCTCAAAGTTTTCCTGTTACTCCAGCGCAGCACACCTTGTTCCTCTGTATGTTAAATTTGCCTCTTGGGAGCCAACTTCAGGTTTTTATTTTGCAGCTCTAACAAGTGCTGATGCCAGGGAGGAGCTCTGGGAGCACCACTACCTGCAAGGCAGGGTGGCAGGGACTCAGAAGAATCAAGTGTGAGAAATATCACCTCACCTAGGACATGGCTCTTGGTCTCTCAGCATCTCTGTTTCTTCCTTTGAAAAGCTGAAATATTCTATGATCTGTTTCTGAGTTGTTCTGTAAGTCCTCTGAAGACAGTGTTGCCCAAAGCATGGGGTAAGTTCCACTCTGCTTCCCTTGAAAAGAGGCACAGGTGGGATGCAAAAGGGATGGGAAGTTTTTCCAGAGGAGCAGAGCTGGTATGTGGCAGCCTTCATAAAGGGGAGGCAAGAAAAGCAGAGGGCACCTGGGCTCAGATTAAATTCACTCACAGAAGCACTGCCTGAAGTGCTTTCATAAGCTCCTCTAAATTCATTTCCCAGAGCTTTCACCCCCTATCTCTAAGCAGAGAGTGCAGCACTCCCCTTCCTCACAGGGCATTGGGAAGATGAATTCACAAACATTGCTGAGGCAAGAAAGCAGCAGAATGTAAGAAAGAATGATGAAAGACATAATGAAAACCCGAAAGGTTTTGGGCACCAGGACCATCCCATCATGGCCAAACAATGAGGGAAGCAAGGGAAATCCTCTGCTGCAGACCACAGCCTCCCTGGGAGCACAAGGGGGCTGGAACCTGAGAAGGGATAGTTACACTAACAGTATTGCCTCTTTCAAGGTGCTGTCAAAACATGCTGAGACCTTTTCTTCTGTCAGACAAAGTGCTACACTGATTAAAACGGGCAGAGAAATCCAGTCCCTTCCTTTCTGGAACAGCTCGAGGCCATGATGGGATGGACACGTGGATAAGGTGATGCAGCTTGATGAGAGCACCCTATGGATTTGGGGCAGGTGTGGGAGAGCCAGCACCATACCCACCTGTGCTCTGTGAACAACTGCAGCTCAGGGGGTGGCTCTGCTCCAAGCTCTGTCCCTCCTTCCTGGGACTGGAGCTGAGACAGGGAAGAAAAATGAGCATCTGGAAGTCCATATGAATAAGCTAATGCCGCAGGGCTGTCAGTCATGTGCTAATACCCTTAGCTAAAGAAACATATTGATCCTGATTGCCTGGAATTGCACTTGAAAAGGGCTGGGTGACATTTCCAAGGAGACACGAGCTACTTTCAAGTCAATTAGCGGCATTGGAGGATTCATGCCGAGGGGACGCACTCACCTCCGAGGAATGCCAGGAGAGAATGAGAATTGAATTAAGCCTTTTCATACACCGAGAAACAAATCCTTTAATGGCCTGTAACAGCTGACAGGACACCCAGGGTCGCCAAAAGCATGCTGGCAGCAGCTAGGTGAGGAAGCTTCCCCGTGATGAAGCTGAGGACTGCAGAGCAGCTGAATCACTGCAAAGGGCCCAGGGGGGCACGCAGAGCTGCACAGGGTATTCCTCTAGGAAAAGGGAGTGGAAGGAAGCAAAGTTTAAGTTCCATGTAAACAATGCATATGAGGCTCTTCATTCCTCTCCAGGCACCTGATCTTCCTTAGGGATCAACGGGAACGTCACAGCCAGTGCATCTCACGTACCACTGAGCAGCATGACCCTCATGGAATAGGCATTTAGATGAGGTGTTTTGCTCACTGCCTTCCCCAGAAAATTCCTTCCTCCTGTGGATTCCAAAGCCTCCTTCAGAGCCTAGGACCTCAGGCAGGTTTGAAACCAGCACAGCAAATCCAAAGGTGGAGAAATCAGGGTAACTGCGCAATCCCTCTGATTTTTCTACTTGCGGGTGCTCTGACCCATATTGAGTTTCCATGGTTCCTTTTATGTTCCTATAAACATGAGGCTTGTACCTGAATTCAAGGCTTTCTGGACAGCTTTACAGAGATGATTTCCTGCTCTCTCACAGCAACTGCAGTCATTCTGTCTCACAAGCCAGGGAGCACAACCCTTCGATCCCTGTGCAGGAGGGTGAGGAGCTCCAGTGAAAAGCCCTTCAATCCTCCTGCAAGGTGAAAGTGACCCCATCAGCTACAGACTGACTGAGAAGTCTCAGACCTGAACAGGTCCCAAGAGTATCTGAATCTTCCTGAGTATGGCACAGGAAAAAGAAAATGGAAAGAAAAGCCATCCCACATGTTTCCTCCAGCCTCAGTTCTGCAAACTGTCACAGACTGTGGGTTTCTCTGTGATCAGGCATCTCTCAGCCACAAGCCCAAAGCCATTCTCAACATACAGTGACATTCAGAGGCCCCAGAAATGCCAATGTGTTCTTCTGAGTGTTGCACCTGCCCAGGAAAAGCTGCCCCTTGCCCCCACCTTCCAAAGCCAAGTAGCTCAGCCAAAAAGCTCAGTCAGGTCCTCAGCCCCTTTCCTTGTCCACACACCTACACCGGGACATTGCAGTGAGAGCTTTAACAGGGATAATCCTTCTGTGCTGCAGCAGCATAGGTTTAATCATGAGATTTTCTACCCATCCTTGCCACGATGCAGGTTTTCCTAGTCCAGCACAAACCAAGACCCTCCTGGTGCTCCCCTGGCTTTCCCTCCTCCCCTCTTCTCCCCACTGCTACACTCCTAAACTGAGTGATAGAGACAGCCAGCTCCAGTCCCAAAGGAAATCAAATGGAAGTTGTTCCTTTCAACTCAGCTGAAGAAAAGAGCCCGTGTTTATAAACCTGCAGGCGTCGAGCAGAATAAATGAATCTCCTAATAGCCCCTGCAGACAGGAGGAGACTTGGGAAATGGATTCTCCCATGGGCTCGCCATGGAGCGTCCCTCCAAATTTTCAACCAAGCATTTTCTCATCGGAGTTTCTTACATGGCCAGTGATTTTCCAGAGAGAAAATGAAAGCAGAATTCTGACATGCATCCAGCAAGCCCTGCAGAGCCACAGCCCCTTTTCTTTCAGTGACACCTTGGACCACAAACGACTCTCCAAAGCACAGCCAAAAAGCTCAAGAAACCCATTTTTTCCCTGGAACAACAGAGTGCAGGGTGTCAGGCTCATTTTGCAAGGACTGGTAGGAGCCTGGATCTCAATTAAAGCTAGCAGGGCTCAAAATAGCCTTTTGCAGTATTTGCAGCCTGTAACATAAAGCATGGGTCATATTACTGAAAGCACCTGAGAAACACAAACGGCTGAGGCTCAGCTTCAAAGTGACCCTTGCTTCAACACCTACATCTTTTCCTTCGTGGATGGAATATGGTTAAAAGCAACACATAACTACCATTTAATCCTGAAGAAGTCAGCCAGACCACACTGATGCTTACAGGTAGAGTGCTGATGCACAGGAGTGACTTTTCCAAGGCTATGCAGTAAATCCAAAACACAACCAAGACTTAACCCCAGGTCTTCCAAATCCCCTCTCTTCCCCCCAGACCACTGCACTTTGTTTTTTGCCAGCTATTAAAAGCCAACTGAAGTGATACAGTATGGCTGCATGGACATGCTCAGCAACCAGTGCTCTAGTGAGGAGCACAATTGAGACAGAGAATCCATTCCCTCTGCGAGATGGGAAGAAAGCAGAGGGGGCACAGCAGGGTGCTCCTGACAAGATGGGAAGGAAAGTAAAGGGTTCTTTTCTTTTTTTCTTTTGCCTTTACTGTGAAGAGATGTCTGCATTTCACTTATTAACAGCAAGGCTCAGCCCTAGCTAGAGAACAGCAGGAGAGACTAAAAAACGGGGTCTTTTTGCCATGTCTCTATAAATATCAAGCATGAGCTGCTGCCGCCCATGAAAGCAGCCCATCACATTTCTGGGGCGCTCTCACCCAGCCATACAGGAAGCCAAACTGATTTAATGACCCTTTCTGGGGTTCCAACAAAGCAACACCATCTCCCCAACCACCAGCAGCCCAGAAGAACCCACTAAGGGACCAAAACATATAAGAAAGCCAACTTTGATTATCCCCGGGTCTGTGGGGGCAAAGGGAAGGGTTCAGCTCACTTCCAGGCTTGAAGGACCCCAATCTCATCTGTATGGAGATGCCACCATGTGTGCTGGCCTATTTTATCATGTATTAATAGAAGAAGAAGTTTCTTCTGTTGCAGAGCACTAGATAGAAGAAGGGATGACCCAGCCACCCTCAGCTCCAGAAAGGAGTCTGCCATGGTGCCCATAGGATCATGGGGGCTGTAGGGAGGGAATGGGGACAGACAGTGACACCAGAGGTGGATATGGCCAGGTGATGAGCCACTGGGCTAATGGCTGGATGGAAGGAGGAATGAGCAGGTGTCTGGGAAAGCTGAAGGGATGGGAGAAGGGGAGAACCTCCATCAAGTCTTAAAGCTGTTTGCTCTGGCCCCATTTGCTGTCACAAATTTCTTCTGCCCTTAGCAAAGATCATTCAAACTCAATCCCGTATGGAGCTGGAGGAGGATTCAGGTAATTTTTTTTTTCTCACAGCCAGCTTCGATTCTCATCAAATCCCCGTTCACCCCAACAATCCCTGTTGCAGCAGTCTCAGTGAATCCACTAACTCCAGGAGCCAACATTCCTGCACCAGGAAAGGGCTTAAACACTCACACACACAGCCCCAGAGACACCTTCCCCCTACCTCCTCATATCTAGACCTGAGGGCTCAGCTGTGTCTTCTTACATAGATATTTTTATGGAGGCAGGAGAATTAAGCTTTATTAAAACAAGGGCTGTGATTCTCTCTGTCACATGCACCCACGACACGGGAGTTCAATATGACATGTATCACCAGGAGGGCTACCAGCAAAATTGCAAGAACTAGTAACCAAAAGGGCCTGGGTTCAGGCCAGGGGCAAGGAAAAGACACAACGTGACGAGGGGCTGAACATCTTGCATTGCTCTCACGTGTGTCCTCAGGTCAGATGTGGAGCACAGACTGTGAGGCAAAGCAGCAATGAAACAGAGCTGAGCATGTTTCCCTTGCCCTGTGCCATTCATACTCCAAGGCTGTTACAGCTGCAGCCACGTGCTCCCCACACAGCTACAGAGAGGATTTTATTCTCTCCAAAGCTAAATCTCTAATCCAAAAACCTATGGATAAAAACTAGAGATGGGAAAGGAAGCCATGACCAGCTTTCACCACCCAAGAAAGTCTGCACAACTGCCTGGGTGCCAAAGGGACAGAGATAACAATACTGAAGTGAAAAAAAATCAATTGTTCTATAAGAGCTTTCTGGGACCATTAGTTAATTAAGCTGCCAACAGATAAAGGTCTTTGTAAAAAGCTCTGATCACCTTCAGCACCCAAGATTAAACAAATGGACTGGTGTGCACCCCCAGTCTACCTGCAAAATCCAAAGCTGTTCGTTCTCTGCATGCTCTCCTACTTTCACAAAGCAGCAAGAGTTAAAAAGCAAACCCACACTCCTCCAGCAAAAGCAAAGGCACTGCCAAGCACAGGAACACCAGGGAGAAGGCAGGCACATGGCTTGCAAGCTGCCCAGCTTTATTATTCTGTGAAACAAAGACATCTCCTAGGGCAAATATTTTTCAAGGGGTGCAAGAGATGCAATAACTGTGACAAGTCTCTTTTAGACACCTCCGTTTCCCTTTGAGGATCATCACCTGGGAGATGATGAGCAACTTATTGCTTTGCCCATCCCAGGTATCCCTGCCCATGGCTGGGGGGTCAGAACAAGATGATCTTTAAGGTGCATTCCAGCCTGAACCATTCCAGGATTCTAGGATTCCATGATCCCTGGCCCAACAGCAGCCACATCACAGCTTTCCCCACAGATGTTGAAGTTGCCTCATTCTCCCCCAAGGAGAAGTGGACCCACCCCATCCCAGCTGTGCTCCAGTGGCCTCAGCAGAGTTAACTCAGGCAGGTCTTTATAGAAAGTGCTCCCCCTCCACGAGGTAAAGGAAAAAGGGATTTGCAAGCCCAGGAATGGACAGGAGCAAAGAAGGACTGTCATCCAAAGACCTTCAATGATAGAGTATTCTTATGAACACCAGAGAGCACCATGAGGTCTCAGCAAACAGGAAAGTCAAAGACTCCAATTATCTTTTTGAAAACCCTTGAAGATGCTACAGGGCTAAGCAGTGCTCTCCTCAAACCTTGCCTTTCCAGAAGTGATGTCTTCCCAAGGTTTACACTGCTGGTGACCCACAGAGTCCTTGCCACTGCATTTCCATCCTCACATTTCCATCTTACTCAGGAGCTGAAGCCAGAACTTGTGTGGTTTCCCCACATCTGCAGAGATGAGGAGCATCATTTCCTCCTGGCTCCCCACGTGAATTACAGCCCCCTCTGGGCAGTGCAGAATTGCTTTTGAAGAGCAGCTAGAAACACTTCAGCACTTTCTAAACAGATAAAAGGGGAGCTGTCGAATCCAGTACATTCAGGGGAAGAGAGAGATTTCTGCTCCCTGACAGCTGTTACAGCACCAGCACAGCCTGGCTGGGCCAGCACCAACCACCACGGTGTTCCAGCAGAGTCATCAGCACTGCCCCACACTCGTGTTTGCCACAGGAAGGAGCAGAACATTGCTCAAAAGGCATCTAGTTAACATTCAAATCCCAGGAAACTCATACACCCCCTCCTGCCATCCGGGGTTTCTGAGGCTCTGATTCCCAAGGCACTCGATTCAGAGCTGGCTCCTGTTTTTCAGCTAGTTGGAGGGCAGA
Organism: Sakesphorus luctuosus; assembly: GCA_013396695.1. Classification (NCBI taxonomy): domain Eukaryota; kingdom Metazoa; phylum Chordata; class Aves; order Passeriformes; family Thamnophilidae; genus Sakesphorus; species Sakesphorus luctuosus. The sequence goes on from VWZD01010903.1 coordinate 73,496, forward strand.
AGAGGGAAAGCCTGGAGAGAGGAGCTCTGTGGGAAGACACTGTGCACATCCCAGTACTTCTCTGAAACAGAGCAGTGGGACGAGCTCCCAGGACACCACAACAGCATGACATGGGTGCAGAGGAGTGCACTGGAGGCAGTATGACCCCGTGAAGGGCAGTGGCACCCCAAAACTAGCAATCAAACCTTAAGACAGAGCAGTAGCATTTTACCCTTTGTTTATCCTGATCTTCCAAGGCCTTTCAGCAATGCACAGCTCAGGAACATCTTTCGTTGCTTTGCTTAAACTCTTCCCAAACCCATTAAAACTTTAGCATCCACAGCATCCCATAGCAATGAGTTCCACAGTTTGTGGCATGGCAAGCAATTTCTCCTCTTGAAACACCCCCAAAGTCATTTCACTGCAGATGCAGAATGAGATGAAAAAGCAGGAGGCAGTCTAGAGGAGAAGAAATTAAACTATCACAGCTTTAGGAAGAGCTGGCAAGGAAAGGTTCAATGAACTAGGTTCATTCAGCCTAGAAAAAAAAAAGGAGAAGACTAAGGCACAGAGGCATAACAATCTTCGAGTAGCTTGCAGGTTATTAAGACAGCAGTCGATTGTTCTCTGTGTTCAGTGGCAGAAGAAGAAATAATTTAACTTGGAGCAAAGAAAGCTTAAGTTTAGACATTTAAAAAAAAACACCCAAAAACCTGAAAACTTTCTCCCTAGAACAGATACAGAGAAGTTGCAGAATTTTTCACCAGAGACATCTACGTGAAGGTTAAACAAACACCTGTGTGGGGGGAGAAGTGTAATTGATCTTGCCTCAATGCCAACACACGGAGTAGATTATCTGCAGAGGCTCATTCCAGCCCTCTGTGATACCAACAACAAACTTTCTAACTGCTTTCTTCATGCATTTTTAATTGCATTTTAATTTTTGTCCTCGAATAGCTTGAGACAAGTGTAAAAAACGAAGCCGTGGCTAATAAATCAGAAAGTACATGTTTTCCATTTCTCCAATGCAATAAAAAGATGTAAAAGTGAGAACAGATATATGTTAAGCTATAGAGTTACGCCAATAAATATGTATGGGTGTCGCGTCCCCTTTTGCTTTGCCAAAAATAGTACCAAATTATGCCAACCAATGAGAAACCACGTTTCATTAGGAAATGAACTTTAAAATACAAGATTAAAACGTGGTTTTTAAATCAAGATTTCCTGCTTGCTGATTTAATTCATGATTAAAATGGGTGATTTAAATCAACCATCCTGAACAAAACATGCCTCCTCCTCAGGTCTTTAGTGTGGAGAAGACAGTGGAACCCTGAAGATCAGTCAGGTAATTCCAGTTTTTACTGCTGTGCCCTTTCTCCAGCTGAGCAGTCCTACCATATCCATCTTCTCTGAAGAAAAAGCAATTTCCATCCCCAAACAAGACAGTCCCAGTCCCTTTCATTACCCTTTTCTGGCCTTTGTGCCTGCACAGTTCTGCTGCCCAAGGAGCATCCCCAGGAAATTTCAAGCTGACAGAGAATCAGTCTCAAACAAACTTCCCTGTGACAATTATAATCAGATCCTCCCTGCATGCAAATAGTGTTTCTGAGCATGGGCTCCAATCACAGGTCATGAATAACTACGACAGGATTTCAAAACCTGCCCTTCAGAACAGGAGGAATGTGGGATCAACTCATCTGCTTGAGGGGCTGGAGGTACATGGACAAGAAGGAAACTTCCTACCAGCAAGACACAGGGAAGGGATCCCCAAATTCCTTGTTATAAATGGATATTGGATATCTCATCCCAAAGCTGGTCTACAGTGTCAACTGATCTGAGCTACAAAGAACAGTGAGCCAGCAAGGAAGCTGAACTTCAATTATTGCAAAGCCATAGGAAGGGATTCAGTCTACCTGACCAACCTCCATGGGCCACAGGAAACATCCTAGTGCCAGAATCTGCCTTTCCATACACAACAAGTGGAGAGGTACCCTGAGCTGAACAATGAAAGCTTCCCAGCAGCAGTGTGTGAAATGGAGGCAACTTGGTCAGCCTGAGACAACAGCTCTGGCAGTTGCAAAGATCTCAACCCCAACTAGTCCATCCAAGAAGGAAATGCTTCATGGGCATTTTCACTGTCTTCGTGTGGCAATTTGAGTGGAACAGAGTAGGAGTGGGAAAAGGCATCAGCAAGGATGGAGGTGGAAAGCAGAAACCAGGACAAACTGGAAGAATCAGAGCTTTTAAGAGGGATTGGACAGCACAGAATTAACTTGACATTTTCTCAGCGTATATTGAGATTTCATCAGAAACAAAACAATTCCACCAGATGACATTTCAGTGCAAACCCAGCAAACTGAAATTTCAGGATTTCAGCTCCACCAAAAATTGTAATTTTCCTTGGTTTGGCTTTTAAGAATCAAAAATCAAAGATCAAAGAACTCTCAGTATTTTGCATGCCTTTTTTTTTCTTTCCTTCTTCTTATTCCTGACGCTAAATGAAAAAGAAAGAATGGCACCTAGGCAGGATTTACCTGCCTTTCCTTTCCTACTTCTTATAACTTGCCAAGACTTCCTTGTTCTCTAAACAAAATGTGAAGTGAAAGGAAAAGCTAACTCATGTTAAAAGTTGCATTTGCAAAAAAAAGTCAAGGAAATCTTGAATCAAGGACAGAATAGGAATGAAAGACAACAAAAACACTACTAAAAATAAATTTTAATGTCTCCATTAAGAGAAGTCCTTCTCCTGTTTGGTAAAATTGAAACCTTGGCTTCTTTTTTATTTGAATTGATTGTTGTGTTGTTTTGTTTGGGTTCTTTCTCTGGTTTAGTACTTCCCCCCTCTGCATTAAGTTGGACAGCACAAAAGGGCACTGGGCAAGTCAGGCTCAAGATTTTCAGCTTCAGCTTAAAAGCCAAAATCAGTTGTTGATTGCTTGGGTAGAACAGCAGAGAGAGGCCAGAATGAGCCTTAAAAACAAATTCAACAGCCTGAGAGGCATCTCTCTTTGTCTGCCATCCCAAGCAATTCTCCTTGCAGCACAAGAAGCAGGCCAAGACCTGAGCATATTTTGCAGATCCTCCTGTGATTTTGCAGACTCTCCCTGTGACGAGGGGAAGAGCCACTGTCTCATCTGCCTCTCCTTCTCCCAGCAAGCAAACTGACTGCCTGGCCCCGGATTCCGTCATTAGAGACAGGAGTCGTTAAGAATTCATGCCCGCTGCCAACACTGCATTTTTTGGAGAGGTCCTGCACTCAGGCAGAACTAATGAGCAGGCAAAGAAAGGGAAGAGCAGCTAAAGCAGAAAACACGCACACAAATACAGCCAAAATGAGAATGCAGACTTATCTGTAGGTCCTCTCCCCTCCGAGGTACTTCGGCAGCATCGCATAATGAAATGTTTACCCAGGGGGAAGGATGATTGTCATACCTGTTATACGGATGGGGAGGCTGAGGGAGGAAGGATCTAACCGTGCCCAGACGGACTGGAGGGCTCTGTTCGAACTGGGGCCGCTTTTGAAAGGACCGATCCTGACATATTCATTCAGCCGAGGAGATCACAAGGTGAAGGCAGTGCCTTCAGATGGCTCCGAAGGCTGCAAATTCTCAGCTGTAAAAATAGGCCAGATAATACCTGTCTGAAGGGGATTTACCCTGCCATACGTGCAAAATGCTTTGCAGTCATTGGACGAAGGATTTTATCAAAATACAGCCAGAGGCTGGCGAGATATTAACCCCCCCCCCTCTTCCAGCTACTGCAAAAAAATCCTGCTGGTTTCTGGGAGCAGAAGGCAGTACTTCTTCCTGCATTTCTGTGCAGAACAGCCAGCCTGTGGAGCATGTGCTTACCACTAATAACAACCCTAACTGCAATGGAAGAGCAAAGAACTTAATCACATATAGAAATAGGACACGCAGAGACAAGATTCACAGAGGGACGGGCTCCCTTTGCACCCACAGAGCTGTTTACATAATGAAGGGTGCTCTGCAATGCACACATCTCCATGTAGAGCTTTGCTGAATTGATGCTGCTGGAGAATCGTAACGAAAGCATTTCTCACTTCCATCTGTTTCCGTTGTAAGCCATAATGTTACAGCAGCATTTATTCCTTCTTCCCTTTCTCTTCCCCTGCCCGCTTTTTCCCCAAGCATCCAATTTTTTAGGCCTATAACCCTGAAAATGATGAAAGTCTCCCATTGATTTCAATTGGCTTTTGTTTAAGGGCTTGATAGCAGAGAGAAAAATTGAATGATCATTCACTGAACGAGACAGATTTGGCCCAGTTCCCCAGCCGGTGTAAATCAGCACGAGTCCACAGAACTCGGAGGCTCCCTGCCCTGTGCTGATGACTTAGTCCACTTCTGTGCACACAAGGAATTTTAATGATGCTGCCCTGCCTTGATGGCACATGGACCCAGCGTGTGGGTTTTAATGCTGCTCAACAGCTCCAGCTCAGGACTGTGCATGATCTGCCTCACTCATGTTTGGGACAACCCCGTGCCATGGGCTGGAAGACAGCACTGAAGTTGCCCAATTTGTTCCCTGGGGCACAAACCTTTCCCCTGCCATCAGGCTGCATGGGGTTGTTTAGCCTGGAGAAGAGGAGGCTCAGAGATGACCTCAGCANTAGTGGATCATCACTTCTAGCAAAAGGCAGAGCATCCTGTTAACCCCAGTATTCAAACCAAGATGATCCTAATATGTTACACCTATACTCTGGACTGTGGCATAGGAAGGATGGCACCTACCTATGTATTTATTTTGCCTCTTTTCTTCTCCTTGCTCACCAGAGGGAATTAGCCCACCTGGGACAGAGTCAGGCAGAAAGGTAAAAGGCACCGGGAGGCTTTGCAGCAGCATGTGCCTGAGGCAAGACAAGAGGCATACCAAGCACAACTCTTAAGCCATGCTGCTGCTGGAAGTCCCCTGGAATTACCTTCACCTCATGATGCAGATATTCATTCTCACCACAGCTCACCTAAAGGCCAGTCCAACCTGAGCAAGGTGCTCCCGAGAGGGGCAGGAGAGGATACAGTACACTGCCATCAGGGTTTGGGATCCAAGGAAGAGCGAGGAGGCAGGACACAGGGTCAAAGGTAGTCAAACCCCTGCCAAAATGTGCTTTGCCGTGAGTTTTCACTTACCTAATTAGAGGCATACTGTAAGAGACAGTCTGGAGGAGTAAAAACCATTTGTCTACAAACGTCTAGCATTGATCAGCTGGATCTTTCTTCCCTTACAGAGGATATTGCTACAGTAGTCCAGGAAAGGAAGGGAAAAGCCAAAGCAAAGAAACAATCAAACTAACAAGAGGAAAATCTCCCCTGGCTGGCATGTCTCTTGCTCACCTTGATTAGTCGAGCAGGATATAGACATAAAATTACAATTCCTTCCTCCATTCCCCCTTGCCCCCTCCCTTTGTGTGGGGATGATGTTAAAAACGTCAGGCTTGATTTACCCTGACACACTGACTGACTCACAACAGGTATAAATCCTCCCCACCAAACCAAGCTCTACCTGCCACACAGCTGCAGATGGCAGGGGGAGGAGGGGGAAACACCATCTCCCCCTCTCTCTGTGCACATCAAGCCCAATAACCTCTTCTCTCACCCACCTCCAAAGAGGAGACAGGCAGCTTTTGTTCAGGGAGCTGACGCTGCTGCGCAAGTGTGTTTTAAACAAGGCCACGGATCTCTCCTCGCTTTGTGCCTGTCTGTGCTCATTTTTGTTGATGCAAAGAATCTGGGGATGTGCTGGAGCACACACGTTCAGCTCAATCTGACCACTGCCAACTGAATTACAGCTCAATTTCACCAGGGTGATTAGCTCTAAAAAGAGTAAGGAGAAGGGGGGAAAAAGCAAACGCCAACCTATCCTTGTACAAACTTCCAAACCAATAGCTAAAGTGTGCTTTGGAAAGGATAGCAGGAAAAAGCTCTGGCCAGGAGGGAAGGAAAAGGGGTGGATAAAAGGAGAGGGGGAAAGATCTAATAGAGGCAGATGCAGTGCAGTCTGGGATACAGTTCTGGCATGTCTCCAGAGGCCGAAGCAGTTCCTATAGGATAGAGATTTTCTTTTAAAAATACTAATGGGCTGATTTGCAGAGCTGCCTGGCTCTCAGGTCTCCCACAGAAATGACTCCTCAAACATCATTAACATGTCTGCACTGCTGACAAAGCCTTCCAAATATGACCCTGCAGCCACACTGCCTGACTGCGGCAGCCAACTCAAACAGTGCCCAAACGAGGGGTGAAAAGGATCTGCCTCCCTTGGCCCAGCCACCACACACCATCCTCAGTCTGAGAGCTGGGATGAGACTCACAGACCTGGCTCTTACCTCTTGAGGCCACTGCCTCAGCTCCATGGGCTGGTGGTGTCCTCCATGTCCCTGAAGCTGGTTGTTTCTGGTGGGAATCATGATACAGCCCAGCATCACTGCCCTTCCTTCATCACCTGCCCTGTGCTTCCTCATGGCTCCAGTCTGATGTGGTGGGAGAAGACACTGGGGACATCACTCCTGAGGAAAGAAAGTACTGTCAGTCAAACCCATCCTCCAGCACTCAGCCTCCATGCCTTTGTGTCAAGACAAGAGGACACAGCAGGCACAAGAACATGGCCACAGCCTTGCTGAGTGGAGGAGAGGGAAAAGGAAATGAGGGATGGGATATCTACGGCCCTCTACTTGTTGTAAACCCTTTGGTTACATTCAGCATTCCCAGGGATCTGCCTTTCATAATGGTCTAGTCCCGCTTCACCTCTATTCTCCCCTTTTGGACTCCGCAGCAGCAGGTGGTGATGAAATACATTTGTAATTGTGCATGAGCCAA
>VWZD01010904.1:0-100433 GCA_013396695.1 Sakesphorus luctuosus
TGTAGATCAGCTTTGTGGCGGTCAAGGAGGCAGAGTCTCAGGCTGTAGCATGATCAGAAGGCTCACCGAAGACAAAGGACTTTATTTTTAGTAACAGCTTCACTTTTATCTACTCCTACATGTAACATGCCAGTACACTATTGGTCAGTAGTTCACCTCACATACATGGAGAGATTCTACTGGCTACAAGGCATCCACACTATACAGTTGTCTCTCTGGTCCTTAAGGATGCATTCATCAGTCACCTCAGACCTTAAGAGATCCAGACAGCCTAGAACCGCAGCCTAGAACAGCAGCCCGGAACCCCAGTCTAGAACTGCAGCCCAGAACCCCAGTCTAGAACCGCAGCCTAGAACTGCAGCCTGGCATTGGGGTCAATCACCTCAGACCTTAAGAGATACACACACACACTGTCATCTCCACAGATTACATATGAACCAAAGACAGGAATTTGCTATGAGAATATAAGGGTGAAGACCAAATCTTTTTCCTACTCCAGGTCATTCTTGCCTGTGTCTAATATAATCATATTTCCTATGAAACATGCAAGGCTGACTCTCTGTATTTTCTCCATGTACTAAAGAGAAAGAAAATACCTCTGGAGAGGGAGCACATATTTAAAATACCTCTTTATTATCAAGCTGATTCATTCTTTCTTTTGAATTGGAGTTAAGCTCCTTGATCATTCCTGTTGTATATGTGTGTTGGTTTAAAGGTAAACCAGCAGGAGAAATGAACCCAACATGAAAGAGATTATAAGTCAGAGTTACAATTTAATAAAAATATTACAATAAATGCAACGATAAAAAGGGAAATTGGTTTTAACCCACAAACCCCAGAAGTATAACCCAATACCCTTAGGCACAAACAGAATGGTGTTTGTTGGCCCCTATGCTGAGACTCACGTGGCTCCCCTGAGTCCAAAGTAAAAGGAAGGGGGGGAAAAAACCCTGTTGGTGCAGATGATGGTCGCAGTCTGGTTGAGAGTGGTGGTCTCCTTCTGTCGAGGTTCTGGTCCCCTCCTGTTGAGGTTCTGATCCTACTCTGGATCTGATGAGTGGTACCAGAAGTCCTCAAACCCCAAGATTATATACCCTCAGGTTCAGGTGGGAACACCCAGTACCTCCCCCAGGGCAGGGAGTTCCATAATGGGTGATTTAACTCTGTGAGTCATGGGGTATTTTTGTAATCGTTGATGGCCCTTTAGCAGACATGACCCCGCAGGCTGGGTGTGAAGGTGCCAACGACTCCTTGGAGGGAAGTCATCAGAGTTCCTATCTCACAGGCTTCTTTAACACCCATTTTACACCCTGAGGGGTCAGGTGTGCCCTGGGCAGTTGCTGCAAATGGTTCATGATAAATGACATAGAGGGTGTATACACAGCTTTGGTCACACCTACACAGTGATAAACTGGTCCCAGCTGCTGAACTAGGACAATGGGTATTGGTCTGAGGATGGGATCTTTGGAGCAAATGCAGTAATCTTCTGGGAAAACAACAGTTTCAAATAATTTCATGGATCACACTTATGTCTCGACTCTCTATCCAGGGTAGCAACGAGCCAGAATTTTTGGTTGGTCCAGAAGCTATAGGTTGCTCTTTGGCAAAGGACACTGTGGCCCATGGAGTAGTCTGTCTCTAATTTTTGATGTGTACATGACTGAAATTATAGTGAAAAGAGACTGAAATTAGTAGGGATATTTATGTAGCAGCAATGTGTTCAGCAGAGCAGGGTTCCTAGATTTTCCATCAAGCTTTGCCCCTCCAGTAATTCCCAAACATGTTTTTTCTACAAGGCCACCCAGCAAGCAACACCCTGAACAGCTCCCCCACTTTCAGCATACAGCTGCTTCTGATATAATTGCAGGCATTGAGGATGTTGCCTCCATCCACCCACACTTTAAAACCTGGCTTTATTCCCTGGCTACCAGCCTCTACAATTAAGTAAATAAAAGACAACCTTTCTACCTACTCTGTTTGCAAGCTCTTCCACAAGTACCAGGCTGTGCTTAGGAAGGCTCAGTCATGAGTAAAGAGGCATTGCCATCTGCAAGGGAAGAAAAAAGTCCAGCATGACCCAGACAATAATTTTTATTAGGAAAGAGCATGTCTGGAACTAAATTTAAACCACTGCATGGTCTGAGTTTAAATGTGGAAGCTCTGGTCTTAGCTCCTCAAGGGATCTGCTACATGACCTCAAATGAGTCACTTTACTCTCTGTGCTCAGCTTTTGGCAGAGGGATGCTTTCTTCCATGCTTATGGGAAAGGATGTGATTGATCAAGCAAGGTTTTTCAGGTGGACCAGTGAAAGATACATAAGTGATAAGTTTTTCGCATTAATATATGTAAGTTAGGTGGCTTGGGATGGTGTGGTTAAAGAAAGATTATAAAGCCTGTGGTTACACAGCCAAGGCTCTGAGCTCCAGGAAGCTGTCTGTGCTCTTCTAAAATGCCCAAAGTGGTACATGGAGTGGAAAAGTGAACTGTGGTGATGTGGGGGTATTTTACTAATGGAGTCCTCCTGTGGCAGAGTTAGCAAAAGACGTTCTATTGTCCGCCTTATCAAATAAAGTCTTAGGAGAGTGTAGATCCAACATCTGCAGTAGTGTTAACAAAGTTCCTTAAACAAAAGGGTGACACTGAGGGCAACGGGGAGCTTTCCCTACTCTGCTCCTGCTTGTGGAGTTTTTGACTGTCTAATAGATATAGTCTGCTTTGTGCTCTGTATGAGACCTTGATGTCCTTTGAAACAGTGGGTTCAAAATGATGAGGAGTGATTTCACGTGCCATACTTCTCATCCCATGTAGCTTTTCCCTCTCTATAAGCTTGCTTAGTCTGTGCTTCATACCACATGATGCAACAATATAGAGACTCAGACTGTATATTTTGACAGTAACTTGTGCCCAGGAAGTTTTATAAATTACCTACAATTCTGCTTCAGTTCCCAGGAAAGGCTGGTGTGCCTGCGAATGGTTTGTTCACCAGCTAGACCAGCTAAACTAATGAAACCTATTTTTATCTCCTCATGGAGTATGATTTGGGATATGACAAATAAAACCAAGCAAAGCAAAATATGCATTACATACACATCCGGTTAACATTTGTAATTAGATTAAATCAAGTTGTCTCTTTGTGAAGAGACCTTTTGAGGTGATAGCTTAATAAATCTTGTGAAATCTTGTGAAATTAATAAATCTTGACTCAGGGGATTTCAGTCCGAGACAAGGCACTGTGATTTGTCTGCTGCCTTCACCATTGCCATACCATTTTAGGTCTTAAAGACCATCTAGTTCCAATGCCTCTGCTGTAGGCAAGAACACCTTCCACCAGATCAGGTTGCTTGGAGTCCCATCCAAACTGGCCTTGAACACTTCCAGGGATGGGGCAGCCACAGCTTCTCTGGGCAACCTGTACCAGGGTCTCATCACTCTAACAGTAAAGAATTTTTTCCTAATATCTAATCTAAACTTGCCCTCTTCCAGTTTGAAGCCATTCCCCCTTGTCCTGTCACTCCATGCCTTTGTTCAAAATTCCCCTCCAGCTCTCTTGTAGCCCTTAAGGGGCTCTAAGATCTCCCTGGAGCCTTCTCTTCTCCAGGCTGAGCAACCACAACTCTTTCAGTCTGTCACCACAGGAGAGGTGCTCCTGCCCTCTGATCATCTTTGTGGCCTTCTCTGGACCTGCTCCAACAGGTCCATGACCTTCTTATGCTGGGGGTCCCAGAGCTGCATGCAGTACCACAGATGGGGTCTGATACTGCAGGAAGCCAGATGTGGGAAATTCAGAGGTGGTGCAAACTGGTTACCTATCTAGAAATTGTAACTATGACCCTCCGAATTTTTCAGACAAAGTATCTTGAACAATCAGCTTTTCAAGGGTCCAAACAAGATAATACTGACCTTAGATGACCTCATCTTCATCAACCCAGAGCTACATAGAAAGGTAAGTTCTTCTACTCATGAAAGTAATCTGATGAAACACTCTAAAACAGGTTTGCTGTCTGGTACTTTCATACCGATGAAACTTTGGGAAGGTCATTCACCTCTCCATGTAAATTTCCCCTGCATATCAGAAAATTTCCCATATGCTGAGTGGTTTTGAGTCTCAGATTAGATGTCAGAGCTTTTATGAGGATACAAAATAGTAGTCTTGATTGTGTTTATTATAACTTCCAGGGCTTATTCTTTGTTCTTGAGGTTGGATGGTGTACCACAGTGCATGTCCATATAGATAAATCTTACCCTCTACAATAAAGTGTCTGCATTCAAACGTATTGGGAACCCAGTCAGTGCTGGCTCCTATCCAGTGCTCCTGGGGAATGATCCCATGATTTCCTTACCCAGAATTCTGAGGTCCATATCTAAAGGTTGTAGCTGTCTTGTACCTGCTTTCCTTGCCTTCCAGAGGCTGACCTTGGCCAGTCTGACTGATGCAAACAGCATAGCTGTCAACAGCAAGAGCCTAAAATCCGTAACCCGTTCCTCTTCCCTGAAAAGCACAGTTGCCACCCATGAAACCTCCAATGTGGCTTTGTATGAGGTAGGTAGGGACTTTGTGCAACCTCCTTCCACTGCTTCTGTTTACTGAACTGCTCAGGTGGGAAAGTCTTGGCCTACAGTACTGTAGGTCCCAGAATGGGAATTCTGTGAGCAGACCTTAAGCATGAAAATAAGTTAATCCCAAGCATTTACTTACCAGTGTTTAAGGTAAGTAAAGGCTTGGGTACTCTACCCCAACCCTCACCCTGACAGTTGGAGTCATGTGGAATGATGATATTCAATATTCATATTGATGCTGGTCTGGTCCATGTTAGAGAACTCACCACCTAAACGCACCAGTCTTTAGCTGGTGACACTTCTAATAAGGAACTTTCTTACAAGATGGGATACAAATACACAAATAAAGACTCCCAAATTTCCCTTTGTGCCACTAGGACTTAAGCAGGGGCAATGGCCACAAAAATTCACACTATCAGTTCTTTCCTGAAAATATAGGTTTTTGAAAAAATGGCATGGTAATTTTATCTGAAGAAGAGCAAAGTATACTGGGTCCATCATTAATGACAGAAAAAGATCTGTCCAGAGTTGCTTTCTTATTTAATCCATTTATCATTTTTATCAGATACTAACAAACTTTCCAGACATGAAGTTCTAATCCAGGTGGGAGTCCTGCCTCAGCCGTCTTTTGAGGATTTGTGTTTATATTCTTTTTTGGGTGCAGTGTAGAGAGAATCTACTGCCAAGAACATTAAAAATCCCTAACCACTTTGAAAATGAACCATCTGAAATTCGGACCTAGGTCCCAACGCTAGCTGTTGCTCAGGGACTTGTTCTATCATTCACCTACCTGTATTGTGATTAGGGGACTGGAACATCTCTGTTACAAGGAAAGGCTGAAGGAGTTGAACTTGTTGAGCTTTGAGAATAGATGACAGAGAGGGGACCTCATCAATTTATACAAATATCTGAAGGGAGGGTATCAAGAGGATGAATCCAGGCTCTTCTTGGTGGTGCTGAGCAATAGGATAAGAGAAAACAGGTAGAAACTGTTTCACAGGAAATTCCATCTGAATATGAGGATGAACTTCTTTAGTCTGTGGTTTACTGAGCACTGGAAGAGGTTGTCCAGAAAGGTTGTGGAGTCTCCCTCACTGGAGATTTTCAAGAATCATCTGGACACAGTCCTGTGCAATGTGCTCTAGGATGACTATGCTTGAACATGGAGATTGGACCAGATGGTCCATCAGTGGTTCCTTGCACCCTTACTCATTCTGTGATTCTGTGATTGTGGACAGGGAGACTGGGTGTGGCTGAAAAAATTTGAGATGGGAGCGATTCATAACCTGAGGCAAAGCTCCACTGGCATCTTAAGGAAGGTAGGAACAGGGGGTGAAGAGATGTGGAGGGAAGGTTTCCCAGGGGCATTTTGTGGTATCAGAGTGTTCTTATTCTCCTTGTCACCTGTTTATCCATTGAATCATGTGTCATGGTTGTCAATGAGTCTTGTCCAGTGAAACCTGGTAGAATGGAGCATGCATGACTGCATCTGACAAACTTGCCAGTGATCCATATGTCATAGCAGTTTGCAAAACCCCACCCAGGACCTGCCACTTCAAAGCTGGTGCAATGCTAAATGCACAATGAATCCTCCAAGTGACCTTGCCTGCAAAGGCAGAGTGCTTTGGGGGAACTCATCCCTATGCAGCGTGAGGCACTGGTAGACATTTTTGTGTGTTCTATGTTGACAGTGTGACACAGACGCAGTTTTGCATTTCTCTGGTATTTGAGTCTCCACTTAAGATGCCTGGTAGCACTTTAATTTTAGTCTTCAATTTTGCTGTTCTTACTAAATGACAAGAAAACATATTTATTTTCCAAATCCAAGGCCATTAGGTTTTGACAGCCATTGCTAACATAGCAGTGGCATTTTTATGCATATAAATACAACAAATTTAAGAGGGCATGTCTCCAAAGGCATTGTTGATAGATAACTTTGGATTCCCTAGGTATGCTATTGCTTTCCAGATCAGACAAGACCCAGAACAAGATGACATCTGCAGAACCCAATCTACCCTAGTAAAGCCATTTTGGCCTGGTGAAAGATTCAAACTGACTTGTCTAAAAAGAGAACAAATTTCTGTTCTGTTTGCTTTTGCTATCTTGCTTTCCTTGTCTTAATGGATAGTCAAAGAAAAGCAAAGCTTGAAAAGAGCACTGAGTAGCTGAAAATAAGCATCAAAAAGGTTGTTTGCTTCCCCCTCCTTGTATGAGAGGCTGCTTGGAAGTACAAAAGTGATAAGGACATCTAATGATATCAAGGAGCTTCTGAGCAGATGGCTGGCTGACTTTGTCTCTCTAATTCACTGTCTTGTTTCAGATGAAAGATCTGCGTCATGAAAATGTGAATCTGTTCCTGGGCTTTTTCTCTGACTGTGGCATCTTTGCCATAGTGACGGAGTACTGCTCCCGAGGAAGCCTGGAGGACTTGTTGAGAAATGAAGATATGAAACTGGACTGGATGTTCAAGTCCTCTCTTGTGATGGATCTAATTAAAGTAAATCCATTGCTCCTACTGAGGCATGATCTGCATGAGACTTTTATGTTGATGAAGCTATTTCATCTAGAACTTTGAGATTTTTACAGTAATGCAAGAAAACCAATGTGAATATAATTATACTGGTAAACAGAGTCTGTGGAGACCTGTTATCCTTATTTTGTTACCATCTGAGAGAAGCACTATTTGGGGTAATAGGACTACAGCCATGCAGCAGGACAAGAGATTAAAACTGCACATCAGGCTGCAACCAATTACCTAGAACAAAGAATTTTGTGACAAATTCATACTTTTCAAAGGTCCTTTCTTGTTGTAAATCAGAAATGCATCTACCATGGAACTAAAGAGTGACAGTCCCCTGCCACGGGTTGGCTGTACCTCTGGTCACTTCGACAGAGTGTTCACACACTTGCAGTCATGTCCCGTGTGTTTTCAACTCCTAATGGTAAACTACCAGTGTGGGACATGTGGCTTCCAGAGGGTAGACTGCTGGAACTGTTCTTGCAGCCTGTGATCCACCTTCTGAACCTCCTTGAGGGAGCTGCAGAAGGGCATCCAGTTCTTCATGCCTTCCTTTGACCTAACCATCAGGTACCACTTGTGGCCACTTTCTTACTCTTGCCTAAAAGTAGAACTTACAAGTGCAATGAGTCCTAGGGCCACAGAGGGAAGCATCTGACTGTTCTTAAAGCTGTCAGACCTTCCCAGCATTATTTTAGGATGCAGACAACCTAGTTTATGTTCCAAATCCATTTCTGAACCTCTACCATGGTTTATTGGTTTGATCATTACTGCATTTGACATAAAGGGAATGCTGCATCTGATGCCATCTATGATGACAATTTGGCTTGGTGTCTCTGAATGATGATTAGTAATATAAATCCTAAGGAACAGCCTCAATTTTCTCTGTGTTTCATAGGGAATTAGATATTTGCATCACCGAGATCTTGCCCATGGACGTCTCAAGTCTCGTAACTGTGTTGTGGATGGCCGGTTTGTGCTGAAAATCACTGACTATGGTTATAATGAGCTCTTAGAAGCACAGAAATGCCCCTATGTTCAGCCATCCCCAGAAGGTAGGTGCTATGATGAAATACTATTTTCTGAAATATTTGTCCATCAATTTAACAGATGTTTGCCCTAATACAATTTCAGACCAGTGGTCACATAAGAATTTACTTGCTCAATCACACAACATCTAGTTTCCTGTATACCATTGTTATAGGAAAGGATGAGCTAATTTTTTTAAGACTTCCTGAAAGTGAAGTGAGAAGCAGAGTGTCATGATAAGGAAAACAGGTTTTATTGTAAGCAGTGATAGAACTTCAGCTTGTTGCAAATGGAGAAGGATTCAATTACCCCTGAAATCTTACCAGTACTGAATTTCTGTGATCCGTAGAATTGGCTTCACATCCCTAGACCCAATCCTATATTTGGAGTTTTATGTTAACCCACATGCAAAGAGCCTTTTTGTTAAAAGAAGCCATCTAAAACACAACATTATGCAGGTGCCTTTGAAAGAGATCCTCTAAGATCCTCTTTATGGCGATTACCAAAGGCTGCCACATGAGATTCCCACCACTTAGGAAGAGCATCTAATGTGACTAGGTTTGCAGACTTTGACAGGATTTCTTTCACCTACACATTGTCTTGGAATTCCTCTGGTATCCCAGTTTACTCTTGAAACACGGTTTCAAGTAGTGTTTTGATCCTTCTGTTGTGGGATTGGATGTCTGCACATTTCCAGTATAGGATGGGGCAGTTACCAGAGAGAAGACCTTCTTCTTATCCCTTACAGAAGTTAAATGTATTTGCAGTAGTTGAAATGTTCATTATATCCATTACTCAGGACAGTTACCACTGTAACAAGATCACAGTTTGAGGATTCATTTCTTGATGAGGCTGGACGTGTTTTACAACTGTATTTTTCATCAATTGAACTATTGGATTACAAAGGCTGATTGTGCTTCAGATTGTCACAAATTGTTTTTGCAGAAAATATTTTCATCTAAGAAGTACTACAGAAAATGTGTTATTAATTCTTGCCTTTTAAAAGAGCAACAACAGTAAGAAATTCAGGCTTAAGTGTCGATGTTTTTTCTCAGGTATGTTTTCAATCAAAAAAAATGTTAAGCTTCTGGAAATAGTGAGGTGACTTCTTATGCTGAAGTTCAGGGCTGGTGTTATATGATAAAAACTGTTGGTATAGAACATTTTTTTAAAATGCAGAGTGAAATTTGAAAAATTCCATTTTTGGTCAGGACGGAAGTTTAATATTTCTAACACATCACAAGAAGTAAAAGATTCAGTCCAGTAAATAATGAAGTACTTTCCAAGTTTCCCTCCAATGACTGAAATAAGTTATTCCTTTAAGCACTTACTTTGCAAGAGTCTGAGCTCAAGTGTAAGAAATGTGATGCTCTGGATTTTTCAGAATTGCTCTGGACAGCTCCTGAGTTACTGAGGGACCCAGACATGCGCAGAAAAGGCACATTCAAAGGGGACATTTACAGCTTTGCAATTATCCTACAAGAAGTGGTTACTCGAGGTCCACCATACTGCACATCAGAACTCTCAGCTGAAGGTAGGCAACTACAACAATATATTTTTCAGGCTTTGCACAGAGCACTCATTAAAGGTCTAGCCAAGCGCCTTGGTTAAAACATTAACAGGGAAATAACGTATCAATCTCATGACCCTTCTTAGTGACAAAAGATGGTTTTCAACAAAACACCTATAATAAACATCAAAATGTGTAGTTCTTGGCACCGCCTTGGTACATGTCTCATCACCGCTATCAGTTGGGCTGGGACTCTAGGTACCACTCAAGGTGCTTTCAGGACTGGCCTCAGTCAGGTCGCTGCAGCATCTCCAGTTCCTTGGCCAAACTCTGACTTTTCATCACAGTATGGCGTGAAATCTCATGGCAGTTTTCCACAGCTTGGGAACTCCTTAGCTTCCCACTCATCAGCCCATCTTTGTGCATCATGAGGGTTGAAGTTTTTGAGCTGGACCCCTTGCCAACATCCTATTTTATCCATCTACCCATCTATTTTTCCTCAATTCTTCCACATTTAAAGAGGTTCTCACTGCAACCGCTATCAAAGTGATATGTCATGAACCTTTTACTTACATGTAAAATGACTTCTATCAGAAATAGTAGAGATAAGCTCCTTAGGAGCTGTTCATTGGTGCAACCATGTTGTGCTTGCAGGGGAAGAGTAAAGTCACTACAGTCTGAGTCAGGTCACAAGCACTTGAACAGGGAGGGAGTGAGAACAGTCTAAAGTGAGCTGATTTTAGTGACAGCCTATTCTCAACACATTTTAAGCTGAGTAGTCACCATGTGGGGTAAGGGCATTCAGTATCTGACAGTTCAGTGCCAGAAAAAATAAGGCCCTGACCTTGCTGTGTCTGAAGATGCTGCAACAAGGCAATGACAATGATGATTATGATGTATCTCACTCTAAATGAGAGCTGGACCTATAATGTAGCCTACAATGTAATGAACTGTTGTCCCCCACCTAGTGCCCCTGTAGAATCTCCAGCAAATGTTGAACATAGTTCAGTCCAGTTTCCTAGCTTTGTAAAATGATGGATCTCTACTCATTGCATCTTAATCCTCAAGGAGCTTCCACTTATGGTGTGAACTTTGAAACAATATGGGGAAGGTATTTCCCCTTGGCTGCCCCTTAATTTATTTGAGCCAGGTGCTTTGATTAGTTCATTTGGTGGAGACTGGTGAGATGAGCCAAAAAGCTTTAAAGTAAACTCACAACACTGAAAAGCTTTGAGTACTCACAGCAACAGCTGTGGAAATGCAGGGCTCCTGCCAGACAGGGTGGTTTTCAGTCCATTTGACTGCTCTACACTACACAAAATGAAGCTTTAAAATACAATAACTTTGGTGCGCATTTTTTTCAGGGACTGACTTCTCAGGGTTTGAAAGCCCAAGCCCAGTTCCTTATTAGTCTCATTCCACCTCTAGATAGGGCGTGATTTCCCAGAAACTGTTTTGAACGCAATGTTTTCCCCTTAATATAGTTTCCACTGTCTCCATTCCAATAACCTCCTACGTGCCAGTTCCCTCTTAACCATGAAGCGTCAGAGGCTGCTATCCTTCCTGTCTGGGCTTATCCATAAACCTCTGCTGTTTTATAAAACTGCAAATCCTAGTGGAGGGAGTCAGAGGGAAGTTCATTAAATACAAGCCTGCAGGCTCACACATCCATCTGTCACACATCCTTCTCCCATCCAGCCACTTTATTGCCCATAACCTGGTTCTCCAGGGACAAGAAGGCAGATGAATCTCTTTTCAATCCTTCAAGAGACACTTGACACAGGAAAGCAGAAATATCCAGCTTCATTAGATGCAGGCATTGGTTGCTGAGGAGTAACAGTAATGGCTGAATAAGCGAGCAAGAGACAGGTGAAAATGTCCATGTCTTTTGCCCTTATGAAGAGCCTCCATCTCACAAGGTGCTTCCCATCTTTCTCTTTGTCACAGAAATTATAAAGAAAGTGAAGAAGCCCCCTCCCCTGTGCCGCCCAAACATAGCCCCTGAGGTGGCCCCCCTGACATGCCTCCAGGTAATGAAGCAATGCTGGGCTGAAGCCCCTGAACGGCGCCCAACCTTTGAGGAGGTATTTCTTAAGGTCAGTGAATAGAGCAGCAGGTGTAATTCCTTTGTTTGTACTTGGCAGGGAAGTGTTTTGTTGTTTTTAGCTTTTTTTTCTTTAACTGAGTTATTGAAGAATGAGGAAGTTGCAGAGCCCTAGACTTGTCGTGACCTTGGGGTGGTAAAGCAGCCTGGACATGAGCTTGATGTCTTCAAATTTGCAGTGCACCTACACAGATGGTGTCACGGAGATCAATGATATGTAAAATACGATAGCATCTTCATCTCTCTCTCTCTCTAAATATATGTATATTTATATTTTTAAATGTTTAAGGTGAATAAAAGGAAAATTTGCCAAAGTCTGTTAAACACAAAGATACAATGTTTGGCATAGGAGATCTCTCAACTCCAGATTGTCAGAGGCTGGGAGTACAACCCAGGGAAATATGACTGAACCTGAGCCCTGTTTGAACAGCTTTCCCAAACATTTGTTACTGGCTGGTCTCATGGAGAGGTACTGGCCAAATAAACCCCTTTCTGACCAAGCAGAGCAATTTCTATGTTCTTATAAGGTCATAGATTCATAGAATTGTTAATATTGGAAAACACATTTAAGGTCGTCAAGTCCAAACATCAACACAGCACCACCACCATGTTCACCACTAAACCATATCCTCAGGGGTCACATCCACAAGTTTTGTGAACACTCCAGGGATAGTGACTCTACCAGTTCCCTGACCAGTCTGTTCCAATGCTTTACAACCGTTTATGTGATAAAAATGCCTAATATCTAATCTGAACCTTCCTTGGCACAACTCAAGGCCATTTTCTCAAGCCAAGTAAACAATTATCCATAATTTTTACCTTTTGGTTCTATAAAGCTGGGAATAATTTTAGACACAGTGACTCCACTGTTGAATCTAAGGGAGCCGCAGGAGCCACAAATTATCCAAAGGTTCCAGAAATTCAGCTTCAGGTCAGGAGGAGAAACCACAGCTCAATGAAGAATTGGGAATGGAGGTGGCAGTACACATATGTGCCAGTGTGCGAAGGTGAATTTAAATCCAGTAATGTGCAAGCAGGTTGTAAGTGTTGCTGATACCCTGAACTTTGTATTTCTGAATGCCAAGATTTACAAGTTACCCTAAAGATTGGTCATGTGATAAATAGGCTTGAAAGCCTGCAGCATGATAAGACTCCATAACAATATACATATGCTGACAACTAGTATAAGGTGATGTTTCACCTAACTCACTGAAAGTCCATAGAGGGGCATCATGCTCCTGGGCAGCTTCCATAGTTATTGGTGCACATTCACCTTCTAATTTGCCTCTGTGAGGTTTATTGTTGATCTCTTGCCATTGATAAAACCAGCCGTTAGTACTGACTGTTTAAAATGAGTGTTTGCATTTTGTTCTTTCCAAACTTAGAGTGCCACAATGGTGTAATGAGACGGACAAATAACTCTTCACTTTGATTTTTCAGTTCAAAACCATCAACAAAGGGAAAAAGACCAATATCATTGACTCAATGCTCAGGATGCTTGAGCAGTACTCAAGCAACCTGGAAGATTTAATCAGGGAGCGGACTGAAGAGCTAGAGGTTGAAAAACAGAAGACAGAAAAACTACTGTCACAAATGCTTCCCCCGTAAGTACTGGTCCTTTAGGTGGTATAAAAGTACTCCAAACCAAACCAAGAATCCCCAAACCACATGGCCCATAGCTAGACTGGATAAAATTCTTCCCCAGTTGTGAGCAATAACGTACAGCTGGCCTCCAATTTTGGCAAGTGCCTTCCAGTGAAAATAAGAGACTTTAATCTATGCTTCTTACAGCCGTATAGAACTTTCTGTTTAGCAAAAGATCTTCTGAAATTGTTGGAAAAAAGAGTCTGAGCTCTTGGGCATGCAGTAGAAAAGAGTTTGCTTCCTGCCATCTTTTCTAATGTTGTTATTTCAGATCAGTGGCAGAAGCCCTCAAGACTGGTGGCACTGTGGAACCAGAGTATTTTGACCAGGTGACTATCTACTTCAGTGACATTGTAGGCTTCACATCCATTTCAGCCCTCAGTGAGCCCATTGAAGTAGTTGACCTTCTGAATGACCTTTACACACTGTTCGATGCTGTTCTTGGAAATCATGATGTTTACAAGGTGAGGAGTAATTTTATTCTATGTCTCCGTTCCATATTTTTCTACTCACTTACTGATTGATTGATTGATTGATTGTGGTGGTATTTGCTAGGTGGAGACAATTGGTGATGCCTATATGGTTGCTTCTGGGCTCCCAAAACGGAATGGAAACAAGCATGCAGCTGAGATAGCCAACATGTCTCTGGACATCCTTAGCTCAGTAGGAACATTCAAGATGAGGCACATGCCAGACATTCCCCTCAGGATACGAATTGGGCTGCACACAGGTAGGCAGCAGCACCCACCTGCACCTCAACATTAAAGAACTCCTTTTCAATTGTAATTCCAATTTGGAATGCTTTCTTTATGCCTGCCCCCCAAAAACACCATTACAATACACTTTCATCTTCCGTATCAATGAGGGCATTAAAATGGAAACAAAAAAGCTGAAGAGTTTGTGGAGGAAAATGGTTTAGTATCATTTCAGGCAGAGATTTTGTACTCTGTCCCAGTCAGGAACTACATCAGACATCTTAGTCACAAAGGTTTCGTTGTAAGGATACCTGTTTAATTCAGCAGTGGGAGATGAAGACATCAAGTGATGTTTTTGTAACTCTGTTCTGAAATGAAAAAGCAGAAAAACTGGCACATAAAGTGAGAGAATAAAAAGATTGGAGGTATTTATTACAGGCAGGGCATGCTGGAAGAAAAATGTGATGCAGCTCTTAAGAGGAAGCTACGTTATTAAAAAAAATTATCTCTAATGTAGGAGTTCATAATACAGAAAAGCGGCTTGTTTGAAGAGAAGTGAAGTTCCTTTTATTATATATCTACAAAACATAATTAAACTTCAAAATAAAACAATAAATCCAAGTAAGTCTGCAGTTATATAGGCAAAAGTATGACTTTAAATGTAGGAAAATACATCTGCTATTACAATAGAGTCAATATTTTTTTCAATATATATGAACCTTCATAATTTTACACATTTTGTAGTAATCCATTAGTAGATTTTCCCCAGCTGTTTGTCACCCAACTTCTTGCCTCCTCCTCTAAAGTATCAGGTACTGCCGATTGTGTGAAACCAAACGATGAAAAAGACTGCACAGGAGTCTGACCCAGTATTACAGGAATTTTAGTCCTCCTACCTGTCTGATAATGTCCATATTTCTTTAGCTTTGGCATGGAAGCATTTTACAGATGTCAGTATTCTGGTTCCTGTTGAACCTATTGGGACACAGAAGCAGGGGAAAGGTAGTATCTTACCCAGAGCATCCCAAGAACAGAGATGTGACTCAAGCAGAGTTAAAAATCAATATTTCATATCTCCTAGACCTTGCAAGATTTTTCTTTGGGGTTATCTCATAAAACTCATCTCCCTGCTGTTTTCTTTGAAGTTTGGGAGCCTTAGCTGGCCTTTCACAGAAGTCAAAAGTATTAAAGGAATGATTGCAGGAGCACTGTGTGTTTTATACTCTGTCTGAAATTAGATAAGACTATGGCCCCAGTTTGTCTTGCCCAGAGAAGGAGTCCCTGGAGCATTAGCAGCATATTTTCAACATGGAAAGAAGTAAATTTGCTGTGCAACATCTGCTGTTGATGGTTTACAGCAGTTTTGCAATGTGTATCCCATATAGTCCGCCGAAAAATCTATCCCTATGTGGTGTGGACGGGGGCGGTTATATTTTTTCTTGGTTTTATGAACTCTGGTTATCTTGAAAGCAGAGTTGCTAAGAATTGTTGTATTGGATGTGAGAAGAAGAAGGGGAGGTCTTGGTTATTTCTTTTTAAAGCAGCAGAAGGCACATCTTGTTCTGCACAGATCAGGCAACATCATACTATCATGGGAGCAGCCACAAATCTGTGTTCCAAAGCAAACCAGCTCCTTGACCCACTGAGCTGACAGCAGAGTTTGATTAACCCCAGACCCCATTTCTCCTGAGAAAAGAAGCATGAGAAGGGAATCATCAGCATCATGAAAGCATTGAGGAAGTGCTTGGAGGAGAGAAGAACTTGACTGACACTCGCACTGTACTGGGAAGGATGGAGAATAGGTATCTCAGTTTAATACAATTTGGAGGGGTGGAGACCTCAAATGGAAATCCCCTTCCTCTGGTTCAATACCCCTGGTTGTCTCCAATACAGAGAGAGAGAGATCAGATATGCCTGCATGCAAGTGAAAAAAGAATAGCCTTTTACCAAGATGAATCCTAAACAACAATACTGATAAAACTGGGTTAATCTAACCAGAAAAATTCCCAAGCTCCCACACGTCAGACTGAAACAAGATGGCAGCCAGCCTCCCCTGACCCATTACAACCTGGCAGGAATGGTTTGGAGGATCAGGGCTAGAGTGAGGCTGGAGTGGTGGCACAGGTAGTTGGAGTAGGTCTGTGAACCCCCAGGTGACTGGAAGGACCCACAAGACACCCACTGGATCCAGTGATGGGACCTCGTCACTGCAACTCTGATGGTGGTTTGTAGTCCTGGTTCGCCCAGGTGGTGGTTGAAGCCACAGGTGGTAGAAGTCCCATGGGGTGAGGGAAGGAGACCCTCGATCTGCCAAGTGAGGTCCAAATGCGGTCTTTTATCAGGCTCAGGGTAGGTGGGAATGCCTCTGGTACCTCTCCTGGAGTGAGGAGTTCTTCACTGGATGATTACAACTGGATCATGGGACATTTCAAGAGTCTCTCACATCTTCTAAGACATTAGGGCTGCCTGTTATGTCAGCACAGGTGGATCCATTATGGCCATCAGCAGAAATTAATATCTTCAGGCCATGATTGTGAATTGTCCTGATGTCTCCCCGAGGGAAATTATCACAGATGAGTCATTTGTGTAAAAACAAAGAAACAACACCCAGCTCTTATCCAGAGGTGGCAGGTGTGCACACCCTCAACATCTGGATTGTCTGAGTCATCAGCATTAGAGTCCTTTCACATTTGTGGATACAGTCTTCCCCTAGTATAATAGACTACCACTTATTTTAAGTCTCTCCCCACAGTCTAAATTAGTATATATATTTGGGGAAAATAAAAAAGAAAAAATGGATACCAGAGTCTTTGTGTAACCCAGGACAACGAGTGTGATCCCCAGTTATACAGCTCAATTGCTCTCTGGAAACTGGTGCCAAGAAGAGCTCATGATCACCTCTCTGAAAAAGCAGTAAATGCCACTTGGGCACGGGGCTGCACATGTCCTTTCAATCCCAAGGGAGAGCTGCCCCTTTGGGAACTTCTGCTGGCCCATGTTCATGGTCCACTTGTGGCAATGCATGGGTAAGGCAAAGAGAGCAAGAAGGCCAGTGTTTGGTCTGCAGTTCCTGCCCTGCTTTAAATGCATCCTGGAGTCTTGGCTTTCCTCTCTTGACTTCACTGCATGTCCAGAACAACTCAACTGACTCAGCTGTTCCCACACCATCCATGTCTGGGCTGGAGCTGTACAGTCAGGGAGAGCAGTGATGAGAGGACAAGCTTTTCCACTGATTCTGAGGAAGATTTGTTTATTGGCCAGGCTCTCTGGCAGTCAGCCCTGTACTTTGATGTAGATTCCTAAACTCTGCAGCATCACTGGTGGTTGTTGCCAACTCTTAGCCAGAACCTCTCATGAGCTGACCCTTGCAAGCCCTAGCAAAGAGCCATTTCAAAGCAAAATGGTCAATATGTGTAATTAAACATCTAGGCCATAATGTACTCATCACAGGGTGTCTGGTTTCCTCTGAAACTTGTTACTGTGGGAGATTTAGAGCTGCAAGTTTTTGCTAGCCTTTTGCTGAAGCTGTCTAGACAAGGGAGAACCCACACAAGCATTGAAGGCAGTGATTGAATTAATTTTTAGATGCTTTAAACACCAAGAAGTCTTTTGGGAATGCTTATGTTGTAGGGTTGATTTTGAACTAGGAACTTCCTGCAAAAGGACAATCTTAAAAGCAGTACTGTAGAAAGATAGTACCTCACCCTAAAAATCTTGCCTGTCCTAGGTTGTGAGCTTTGCAGAAATTGCTAGACGATTGCACTGACTGGGTGGGAAACCTTAATGTAGGCACCCATGAGGAGGTATTTCCAGGGTTTTTAGGTAGCCTGATATACAGCATTGAGGGGTAGGAGATGATTCTCTCAGGTAGCTCCAAGCCAGGGAGTGAGAGAGAGATCTGTTCACTCAGCAGACTTGAGGCAAAAACGTTTTACTGTGCAATCATGAGGCTTTTATAGGATTCTGAGGGGAAGGTGCTGAAACTTGGACAGGATTGGGTAAGGGCTCGGGGGAAGGGAGTGACTTGGGCATTTGGCTAGCCAACAGGGGAAACAAGAAGGATCAAACCTAATAGGAAACAAGGGATTGGCGATAGATGGGTGAGATAACCAATGGGGTTAGGACAGAGGCAGGAACACATAGGAGGGGCAGGCGTGGCTCCAGCAGCTGCATCGGCAGCTTGAGGCAGAGGTGATCCCTAAATGGGGGTGCCCCAGCCCGGTCCTGCCAGGGGTAACCCCATAGAGTCCTGACTGCTGCCATTCAGCAGCAGCAGCAGCTGCAGTGGCGGCTGTGTTGGCAGCACAGGGTGGGGGAATGCCCCCCAGGTGGCACAGCCCTGACCTGGGAGGCAGTCCCCACGCCTAAACTGCAGGATGACTCATTGGGGACAAAGCCTCTGGGGGAACACACCACAGCAGGGGTGACAATAAAACATTTTGAACTAGAACTCATACAGTAAAACATGTAACTTTCAAACTCTCACAACCAAGGTCTTTCATGCATGCAGTTGGTACCGTCCAGGCTGTTCGCCAGTGCCGTTCTCCGTGTGGGTCTGTTTCAGAACTTGTTGTTTCCATATTTTGTAGTCTGGTTTGTTTCCTACAGCCTGCACTCATTTTGAGGACACATAAGTAAGCCCTGGAGAGCTGATCAGGTGCAAGAGTGGAAAGGATCTCACAGCTGAGTTGAACATGTTGACTTTTCTCCACTGACTACAGCTGAAGCTTAGCTTCCTTTATTTGTGCTTCTTAAACTGAAATAAAATCCTCTTCAGTGAGGCCCTTTTTTTGACAGGAACCGTCTTTTTGTGTCCTTGAAACACCTATTACAGAAGGAGGTTTGGCCCTTTTTGAGATTTCTGGCTGCTGCTATCATGTCATTCAAGAGGACAGGTGATACTTTGTGAGACAATGCTTCTCAGGGAAAGCTCTTATTGAAGGCTGACTTAAGAAGTCTTGGCCAAGACCTTTTTTAATGCATATGTCACATTATCATGCATACATTAAAGACCAGTTGGGTAATCCTTAGGTCCCTGGCACAGAATTATCAACAGTACCTTTAGAGCTGTGGTATAGAAGGGCCTGTAGGCTAAAACCTTAAAAAAGCTTCCTTTGGTGGAGATAGCTGCTCTCCTGAAAAGCTTGAAGCAAATTAGTGAGTACTGATAATGATGGGAATTAAATTGGAAGAAACTCTGAGGAGCAGTGTCTTGTTCAAGGTTCACTGACAGCTGAAAAAAATCTTAAATGAGGTTTTTATTATCTCCATCAGTTTCTGCATGCTGTCTTTGATCCAGACATGCTGTTTAAGCCCTTGTAACATTTTTTGTATGAATCATTCTTCTTATTTTCTCTTTTTTCGTAATCTTTAATAGAGCAATGCTTTATCAGGCAAGAGTAAAATCTATCTCACCTCTCAGTTTGCATCCTCATAAAGTGTATTAATATCTGGTCACTTTGTGCAGCAATAACTTTTCAGAGGTCACAGCAAGAGAGGAAACTTCTTCCAAAGTTCCCCATAGCTTTCAGCTATGGAGTTCCATTGTCCTTGAGATGTATCTGAAAAGTGTATGAAGAATCAGTTTTTGTAAATAAGGTTAAAATCACAGTAAAATTACATTGTACTAAACCAAGTAACTGATGACTTCTAAATTAGGCTATAATTATTATTTATTACTGTATTATTATTACTGTGTTATTATTATTATTGTTTTAAAAATAACATTTTAACCCACAATCTTTTATGTCATGAAAAACCTTATCTGTAGCATCATTTCAGGTACTGTTGATGATGCACAGCGTTCACATCTCTTGTAATCTTGCATGGTAAAGTATTTCTTAGATATCAGTTATACTAAATCTTAATTCAGAAGGATCATGAGTTGAAAAGGCAAAACCAAATCTCATAAATGCATCTACTGGAAAATACAGGGAGTTGTCTTTTTTCTGCAGGAAACCCCACACTCCCCTACATTACCTTTTTTTGTTGTTGGGTTTTTTTTGCATTTATTTTGCAGGCCTAATGTTTTATATTGTGGGCAATGAAATGTAGCATTTCATCTTTTAGAGTACAGTCTAAACATTAACTAAGCCAAGTGCCCCAGATGACAATGGTCTGTGCTGTCTGGCTGTCACATATTTTATCTCTCAGTGTGTGCATGTTCATGTGAATCCTGCACACATACCTCTCTCTGAGAACTTGGCACTGATTCTTTGGAAGCTACTCTGAAAGTGAGTGGATCTTATATAAAGAATGAGATAGAGGGGAAATAATGGATTTGGCTAGACAGACAAGCTAATGATGCTTTTCTTTCCAAGGAGGTGACACAGGGTGGTCCAGAGTGCTGCCAACACCTCTGGACTTCCAAGGCTGATTTTTAATCCTGTTTCAGTGGGATAGAGGCATATCACAGGATCTGAACTTCATTTTCTCACATGGAAAAATCTCTTTTTCAAATTAGATTATGAAAGTCCTTGAATTTTCATGAGCTCTGAATAAGCTTGTCCCAGATGATGGTGAACTGAAGTCCCACCTCACATGACCTTTCTCAAGCATAAAACACCAGTGTGCAATCCAGAGCAATGATTAATTTTTCATTGCTTATTGCAAGCACTAAAGCCAATGAGATCTTTAAAAAACCTTCTTCTGTATTCCCAAGTGTTTTACTGAATATCAGAGAAGAGGATGAGATTTGTTTGTCAGTGAGCCCCAAGATTTGTGCAGCACCATCTGCATTATACAGATGATATGTCTTTCAGGGCCTTGCGTGGCAGGCGTGGTGGGACTAACCATGCCACGGTACTGCCTCTTTGGAGACACGGTGAACACGGCGTCACGGATGGAGTCCACGGGCCTGCGTGAGTATTTGGGATGATCCCAGGGGTGGGTGGTTGAACTACCTTCTCAAAAGAAATTAAGAAATGTGCATCTATAATTATAAGCCTTGCAACTGAAGAAAGCGGCAAGTCAAATGACAATTCAAAGCAGCCTTAAGGTGAGGGCACCAGCTTTGCCATGGTAGGTCAGGCTTTAAGACCATGCCTTCCAGCTACAGTCCTCTAATTTGAATTCCATCAACCAAAATCCACATGAATCTTGCCCTATTTTCTCTGCCATAAGTTGGATCTTGCTTTCAGTCAGTGCTGAGAACCCTTAATTCAGAAGTGTTCCTGCACAGTAAAATAATGCATTTACCTGTCATGACCAGTACAAAGTAAGGGTTGAAGGATGCAAGGACACTGCTTTCATCATAGCCTTGGTCATATAAAGTCCCACTGAGACTGGAGACAGGAGAGTACTGCAGATACAAGAGCATTGGTAAACATTAGTAGAAATGCATATGGACAAATAACAATAGAAAAATTGTTAGGTTAGTCTCTCAGGAAATGTAGCTCATAGCTATGCCATCTTCCTCTACATACTCAAACTGATGTTCTTTCTGATTATTATGGGAATAAAATTAATTGGCCATCCCCCATCCTTCAAGGGGAAAGAGAATGTTATTGATGCAATTGAAGAAAAAGCTCAACAGAAACAACAAAGAAAAATACTTTGGGGAAAACTGTTTTAAAAACATTTGTTGGCTTGTTTACACCAGCATAACAGTAACAAATTTCAGTGAGTTCCAGCAAGGGTTGTAAAACAAAATGGGGAAGATGTGAATTCATTAAAGTTCTCCACCTTTGCCCTTTGTGTTCACAGACTTAATGGTAGCTCTGGGTGGAATCAATGACTGAAAACCCAGACAGATCTAGATGCATAGCCACATTTTCTTTATGTTCCCTTGCAAACTCCATCTCTCTGCTCTTCATCCCAACTTTCAAATTATGCTGGGTGTCTGGAGCAGGACAGTTGGTTATTTTTGCTTTCTTTCCCATTCCCTAGTTATACTGTGGCAATAGATGAAACAGCAATCCAGCTGACAATGTTACTGGAAAACCACTTACTATCTTCATTGAGCTGGACTTCTACACTTAGTGTGTTTGGTATCTATCTGCAGGAAGCCCCCAGGGGGGATCTCCTTTGCCTCTATGCTCATTACAGCCCTGCCTTGAAGGATCCATTAATCAGCATGAAACTCTATGTAGAGGAGCACCACACAGCTAGACCAGCTACACACCTGCATGTTTTGGAGTGCTCTTCCTCAGCAGTGTGAAGCAGTGGAGAATTTACAGCATGTGTGCAATATTGTGATTCAGCTATTTTGTCTTCTGTTCCCAGCTTACAGAATTCATGTCAGCCAAAGTACAGTGGATACACTTCGGAGTCTGAATGAAGGCTATGAAATCGTACCTAGGGGGAAAACAGAACTGAGGGTAAGAAGGGCCAGGGCTGTGTGAAATGCTTCACAGGAGAGTCTTCTTGCTTTAGGAATTTTTGTATTAAGCTCTTGTTTGGCCTTCATCCACCACTCTTCTGCTGAATCCTTCCCAAATTGTGCCTTCCAGATGTTTCAGTACATGAGGTGGTTGTTGAAGGACTGTGGGATTGAGCAATCAACTATATGTAATGTATATAGGTATTTATACAGAACTGTATTTAGTCCCCTGTTAACAGAAGCTGATACTTTTCACAGTGTTTGAACAAGACAGTACTAAACAACTCAACCACAATTTCTCCCCTTACTAGTTAACAGACAGAACTAGGAGCTTTGCTTGCCTTAAACACCTAGAATTAAAGGTCTGAGTATGGCCTTGGATCCTTCAACAATATTTCATGACAAGTGGAATCATCTCATCCGAGTTCATATGTCTGTAAGTGGAGATCAGAGGTAATTATTACAGGTTTAGTCAAGGGAAAGAAACCTTTACATAGTTACTGGAGATAAATTGACACTTGCGAAAATCATTAACCTGATGTACTTTCAGGGTCCAGTTTCTGTGAAGATGAATGTCTGTTTTCCTCCACTTCTTCAGTCAAGGGTGATTGACTCTGATATGGATGCCTACAGTTCACTAGATATATCACACCTTAAAAGCTAAATCATCAATGGTGGGAGAGTTAGTTATTATTCTAATACTCAATCCAGAAAGAGTTGTAAAATTTCTCAATTAATAATGCTAGTACTGCCAAATAAGATGATTTAAGATCCTGTCATTTCCCATTTTTGTTAAGCTGTATAGTTTCCATGGCCAGGTCAATGGGGGTCATTTGTAAATGACAGTTTGTACAAGGATAGTGTATATCCTCTTGTAGGATAATGAAACTTAAATAATCCCTGTGCCATTCTGAAGGACAGCACAAGATTTCCAGTCATGTTCTGTCTCTGGATACATAGGAAGCCGGAGAAACCCAGTGAAGAAATTAGGTATTGAGCAGAGGGCAATCAGAAAGCTGCTCTTGATTTGGATTTTTGGTTTTATTTTAGGGTAAAGGAGTAGAAGACACATATTGGCTGGTTGGGAAAAAAGGTTTTCTGAAGCCCTTACCTAAACCTCCTGAAATCAAGCCAGGGTAAGTGTGACATCATCGCAGTTCAATACATTCATTGAAAGGTCCTTTTTAGAGCTCACAGACTGAATATCTGTCTTTCCATGTTATCTGTTTGCAAAGTTCACATCATTTTCCTTAGGTGACTTACATGTTCAGGCAAAGTAGTGAGCCTGAGAAGTCATATTCAAATCCTCTCCTTAATCACAGTTCCCAAGAAGTGACATGGAAACTTGCTGCTTCTCCCTTGTACTCCCTTGGCAACTGAGCACCAGGGAGTTCCTTCCTTAATCTCCTTCCTAATCTGTGTACATATGGAGATGCACAGGTAGGGACACTTTCAGGTCACTATTGTAATCAGTGTATGGGTGACACTCAGATTATTCTCTTCCTCCATCTAAATTCCTGCAGAAAACACCAACCTCATTCAACATATAAACATATTTTTTCCCTTTCATTCTAACAGAAAAAGAAGACTTTGTGTTATAAATCATGGCACTGTTAGGTAACTGAACATTTAATGATGTTGCCTCCATATAGATGGTGGTGAGCAAAGACTGATCACTCAAAATTTATTAAGTCATTTTCTAGCTTTGCAATGCCTGACTTTGCAAACAGAGTACTCGCTGTTCAGCTGTTACCTGCTGTATGTGTGGAAAGGATGTTGTGGTCAGAACATAAAACCAAGACTCGGATTTGTTTGACAAGAACAGTGTAGTCATCCACGTTAAAAGCAGTCAGCCTTGACTCCCTTTGTAGTCAACAAAGAGAAATACAAGCTATGGGATCTAATTTCATTGGCCTGCTTGAATATCTGTATTAGAAGATGAATTGCCCTTGCAAGATGCCTGGTTTGTTGACTGTAAAGAGGTCATACAGTGACTACCTCAGAGACAGATATCTGAGAGCAAACAAAATCAGTTTTAATGTGGCTCTCACTTCTGATCAATCTTGTTCCAAGTATTGTCTCATTTCTTATAAGGAAAATTAAGGGGTTTTTTAAATCTCGTTCAGTAGATAATAGTCAGCTATTTAGGTGGTTGCACACAGGGCAATCCATATGCTCAGAGCCATCCCAGAGCTTTCTTGGAGTAGGATGGAACTTACAGTAACATAATTTTAAAGTTATTTAGGTGTCAGTTAGGGTGGAAAAATAGATGTTTACTGAAGATAATTCTGAGAGAATATTTTTTAGGCTTGAAGGCATGTTGCTATTAATACTTGATGGAAATGAGCTATTGTCTAGTATGTGTTGATGCTAATGATGCATTATTCATGGAAAATATGAAACCTGGAGGAATTTTGCCATATTAGCAAGGGGGGCTGGCTTACCGTGCAACCAAGGAAGCATCAAGACTTCTACTTTGAGAGTAGATTCTTCTCATCCTGGTTTTACTACTTAAAAGTCACAATTTAGGCCTCTGTTAACTGTTGAGGTTCTTTCCATCATTCTCAAAGATCCTGTCCTTCGGTCATGCTAGCCTAAGTCAGATTTATGCAGGGCTGAGCTGTTTCTGAATATGGATTGTAAATGGCAGAAAATAAATCAGGTCCAGGCAGAAAATAAAAGAAGTAAATAAATTTTCCCATGTACTTAGGGTCAGGGTACCTTGAGCATCCATGTGTAACTTCTGAAGAGTCCACCCATAGCACTGCAGAGAAGGAGGTGATCTTCTACTCTTGTCACAAGGCCCAGATCTTCACTGTTCCCTGGCAGTATCTCTGTCCCCATGGATTGTCATGCGGCAGTTGGATGAACGTTAAAAAGAGGAAAAAGTTAAGTTATACAAAACAGAGTTTGTCCTAGTGAAGGGTCATAATGAAAGTTATATCCTGCAGAAATCAAATGTCAAGTGACAGAAAGAAGTAACTGGATGTTCAAGCAAAGAAAATATTTGGAGAACTGCTGCATGCATTGGTTGTGCTGTTATCAGATTGGTGTTGGACATTATGTCCTGCTTTTCTAGCCTTATCTTGATGGTTCAGGTTTTGGCACAAAAATTAAGTTGGTTCTCTATTGTTTGCAAATCTGGTGATTTCGAGTCACAGCCTCATATACTTCCATGGAGATTTCCTGATTTCTGGGCTTCTGAGCTGAAGAAGAAAATACTGAATAAATTTCTCACCTTCTCATCTTTTCTCCCTGTCCTGAGGCAACTCATCTTTTGCTTAGGTATTTCCTTACCATGAGGTCTATGAACACTTGATTTTACCTCACACTTTATTTTGGGACTTAGGTGGCCTGTATATCTACAGGTGGGCAGTTGTTGTGGTTATGCTGAGAGCTGTTTTCTACTAAATGAAGGTTAGTAAATTGTCTTTGATCTTATGTCCATACTATGAAATTTCAAAACTGTTGGCCATAGATTTAAGGGTCAGATCCTAGGGATGGAGGTTTTTAAAGTTTCTTTTTGAACAATAGGTCTTTTCTAGGTCTGGTCATATCTCAGTTTTGCCTGCTTTTCATGGGAGCTTTAGGATAACTTTGCATGACATAGAACAGGGCAGGCAGTTCTCTTAGCTCTCTAGAACTTCCTTGCTTTAAGGCAAATTTCTACAGCTATACTTGATATGGCCACAGGAAACAATGGCAGATTAGACAAAGAGAAGGTGTAACAAAATTATAAGATAGCAGAATCAAGCATGCCAAGTAGTTGAGCAGCAGACTACCTGTAGAATAGATACTTTTTTTTTTTTAAATTTCAGTCAGATAGGTTTAAAGGAAGGTTATGAGGTTTCTCTGATGATATATTAGAAGACTAGTTGGGGGGGCTGAAGAGCAGACCTGGAAAAAGCAGAAAATTGTGAGTAGATAAAAGTGAGATGTTTGAAGTTGACATTCTGTGATGATCTAGGACAGGCAGAACCTTGTCAGCACTGGTGGAGCACTCCTCTTGTCCAAAAGATCAGAAAAGACATGAAGTTATGCAAAAAAAGCAGATATAAGACTGATCTGGACTAAATCACGGATGCATTTTGCAAAGCACTGAAAAAAATATCTAATACTAGGAAAAATTCAATGGCTAATGAAATTCAGAGGAAAAATCCCCAAAGCAAAATAAGAACAAGCAAGCCAAAACAAAACTGAAAGCCAGGATCATGTTAATTCACTATTCCAAGGAGATGAGTGACATTCTTGGCTTTTTGAATTTCCAAGTTTTACCATCCTGGTTCAGAAATCCTTTGCTCTGGTACTGAATACAGTGCTCAAAATCATCAGAAGTCCTCTATCCCAGTAGGTAGTTTTATCCAGAAACTTTCCCTTTCTAACAATATTTTGAATTGGTTATGAAAGTTAACTGGATTAAAAAAAAAAGACCCTTCAGCAAAGAAAGATACAGATTTTTGATCCTCTCAGGAGCTTTTAACCATGAACTCAGTGCCCAGGGAGTGACATATGAGAGTTTTTGGTTTTTAACATCAAACTCAGATTCCTTCCCTTGTATGAAATCATGCAGTAGGTGTAAAATCCAGAAGGGTTGATATGTCATCCAGTCCGCCACCATTTACAATGATAAGTGCAGCCTGACAAGAGACATCATGCAGCCAGAGACAGGAGAGAGTTTGGGGGCTCTCTCATATACTGGCGGATCAACCCTGGAGGAAGCACGGAGATCCTTGCTTGAAGATAATGGGGAAAAAACAGTGAAGGATGCTCAAAGTGTCCCTCTCCCAACACCATGTGAGAAACACCTTTTTATGAGCCAAGAAGACATGCCTTTTTTCCTGCCCAGTACAAGGCTGGCATTGCTTTGTCTGTGTTGAGGCACCAGGGTAGGATGGGAGATGATTGAGAGTCTCTGCTGTTGCTGTTGCTGTTGCTGATGTGCCTTTCTGGGCAGAAAAGTGAAAGATTTTCACTCAGGCTCCTATTTGAAGTGTTTCACCTGATGCACTTTTAAATCAGGAAAAAAAGAGCTTGTGAAGCAAACAGCAGTGAAAAAACTTTAGTTGTCCTTCATAGCTGGACTTATAAAACAACATCAAAATATTTCCTAAATAAACTTTATATAACACATAACAAGAGCTATTTGGGGAAATCAAAACACCTTCTGGCTCATAGGTTTGATCACCTAATGTTAGGACAGAGGCTTTTTGGTTCACAATCAATTCCTTTTCAAATTGTTTCTGACCCCCGAACACAACAGCAAAATGAAGAAAAAGGAATATTTTGATCATAGCTGTGGCATAATGACTGTGAGAAAAAAAGAGTTTTTCTCTGAAATCTGATTGAGGGGAGAAAGGGAATGAAAGCTGGTGACTTATCTCTCTTTGAATTTTGAACAAGACTCTCTGACTTGTGATATGGCTGCTTCAGCTTTTATTTTTAAACAAGCTGTCTTTGAGCAAGCTGAGGCTTCTGGAAGAATTGACTGGAATATTAGATAATTGGTGCTGATAGCAAGAAACCCTAAATGCAGTGTTCAGAAAGGAAGCAGAGGCATAACTTTACAGATTTTCTTCTGCTGACTTTGGGGAAAAGGTGGTAGGAAGAGAGGACCTTGGAGAAATAACAATTGTCTTCAAAAAGATGGATTTTACCAGAGATTGGAATGGAGGATGCAAAACCAGACCTCTCCAGTTGCTCAGATATTAGTGAGTTCAGCAGACATGCAAGTTCTGTTTGCACTGGATCCTTCTTGTTATTGTGCCATGGATGAAAGTCAAGTCATTATCTCACAGTTATTTGATATTTGTGTAAGCAATGTTTGGAAGGGGACCTGAGGCAATCTCGTACTGTGCTTTATCCCTAAATACCTTGATCAGGTCTTCACCTTCTGTGGGTCACAACCTGCTGCACTATTGTGCAGACACAGGCAGCAACCTCCTCCACTCCCCTGTGGGTGAAGTCCTGCCAGGTGGATTCAAAGAACAAACCCTTCACACTCACCTGTGGCTGAATTTTGCTACTGCTTGCATAAGGGGTTTGGACACAATGATTTCTCTTCTCCCTCCAACAGGAAGGATTCAGTCTTATTAAGTGTTTCTTAGCTCCTTCTGATCTGGTCATCTTGCATGTCTTTCAAGAGTCAGTGCAGAGAAACGCACATTTCTAGGTGCAGATCTTCTACCCCACAAAGAATATCTACTTAGGGATAAACACCTGCTGTGGTCCAATAGCATCAGCTTTCCTCCGCTGGCTCAGAAGAGAACACAAGATATTTGGCTCAGGTGGAAACATCTCTGTTTCAGAGAGACAAATGGCAGGGAGCTACATCCCACCTGAGTTGTGGATTCCCAGAAGTCATTCCTCATTGAACCCATCAGTATTATATCCTCCTGACTTCCCTGTCCTCAGGACCAAGCCCTAAATGTTACAGCACTCATAAGGAAGTGTGTAAATAGAGACTGAGATTCCTAAAAGAAAGAAAAACCTTCCCAGAACTGAGGATTTAGGTAAGGCATGGGAGGACAACTTGGCTAGATGTTTCCATTTGTAGAAAAGAATTGGCAGGACTGGTGAAACTTGACTGTGATCTCCCTCAGGAAAGTCTGTTAAATCTGTGCTAAGCTTCAGAAACAATTGACTATCTCTAGGGACAGGTAAATAGGATTTCCATTAGGAAATGTATCCATAGCTTTGAGAGCTTAGAGCTTCTGAAAGCAACACTCGTGGAAGACCAAAAGGCACTGAGTCTGAAAGGCAAGGTCTTTACAGCAGTTTTGTTCCGTTCTTTCCTTTACTGAATGAGAGGAAGGATCAGTGGAATAATGGAGTCATTCTCCCAGGATTCATCTTGTCTAGTAGATTCTGGAAATAGCCATGATAGACATATAGTCTGTGCTCCTCAATCTACAAAGTCATTCATCTTGTCCTGGGAGAAGTGTCTAAGAGTGCTGAGAGCCCTCTGGACACATAAAATTTAATTAGCTGACCTCATCCTTTGCAGTATGTCAAGCTGAAGTGATACAAGAGGGGGACAAATAAAACCAGAACCAGGACCAATATTTGTTTTCCCTTTTCTCACCAGAAGACACTTCCCTTTCACATGGTCTACATTACAGTCTGTTCTTTATTACAGATGAAACTGAGCTGGTTCTTTCTCTAATGGCCTACCTGTTCACTGCAGGTATAGAGCTCATGGGTTACTCCCGGAAGAAATTGCAGAGTTCAAAAGGAGGAAAGCTGAAAAACTCCTTGGCAAAAGGGCCTAGATCTGAGGTAGTAGCTGTAGGACAGTCCCAGTGTAGCTCTGCTAATTAGTGTCTGCTTGCGTGTTACGTGTCTGTGCTTTTTTGGTTTTAGTGTCTTTTTCTCCTTTTTTCTGTGTTTTTTCTTCCTATTTTTTAGTATGTTTTATTATTATTACTATTATTCTAAAGTGTCTCATGCAAAAGGTGCTTGGAAGAGCAGCAAAGCTGTCTGAAGATAGTAGTAGCCTTGTTGGGTGATTTCCTATCAAATTTATGACCTAGTATCATATTCGTTCCTGAAAGACATACAGTATTACTGCGTTTCCCTGCAGTATTATCAATCCATTGAATGTTGAGGTGTACTGTGCTGAGAAGAGACCATTACATGGTGAACACAGAGCCAAAACTGGAGTTCAAGCCTGGAAAACTCCAAATTGCCTATTGTTGCTTTATTGTAATGCATATCGCCTACCTAGTTCAATGCCACATCTCATGACATGAAATAGGATGCAGCTCTGTTATTCATCATTATGGTACCTACAAATACAAGAAATAATAGATTTAGGATGATTTGGATGAAATTCAGAAGTTACCTGGAGTATTACAACATGATCTGAGATTTCTGATGAAGTAGGTGTTACCAGTGCAAGGCTAGTGTAAAACCACACCCACACATGCACAAGAAAATGCTGTATGATTGGGTTTTCTTAATAGTATCTCTGAAAGCAGCAATAATGCTTCATCTGAATTCCTCTGAATGGTGTATTTAATTTCCACTTTCTTAAAAAAGGGAGAGGTGGCTGAAGGCCCAGAGTACCTAGATACAGGCTGGTTACAAACCCCTATGATACACCATATCAGGCTGATACATTACTATGAAGACTAAAACTTCTTTCAATTTTTCATAAGGATAAAACTCAGCAGATAAGTTTTGGCTATGTTTCGCTTTCCCAGTCACAAATTTTAAAGATTCAGGGTATGTTACTAAGCTGGTTTATCTCCCTTAAAAGATTTTTAAATTTTTGTCTGAGGTTTTTCCCTATTGAGGACCTGGGAGAAATTTCTAATTAAAAAAATAAAAATAAAATAAAATAATTTAAATACGGGACACAATCTGCAGAGACCTACATAAGTACTTCCATATGTGAATACTCCCTGCTAAATATAAGCTCCAAGGCACAGAAGATCACCCTGCTCATTTACACCTAGGAGTACTTGCTAGTCTTCCAGGACCAAAAATGATCTCTCACTTGGGTTAACCCTGCTTGACAAAGGCTGCACATACACTTAAACACAAATATTTAGTACGTATATCACCTACAGACTTCCGCACTGAAGCAAGGCTGATTAGCAGTATATTATGGAGAAGGTCCTCATTAGCCAACTTGGCTCAATCCTCAGGAAATAGCTGAAAAATCAATAAGGCATTCATACCTGGATCATTTCACTGGTCCTAATTCAATCCTTCTTGTGTGCATGAAGCTTTCAATGGAGACAATTAAGTCCTCAACAGCTACTTCTTGCCATGTGCCTGTTTGGTGGTTCACTGATGCTTCCAGCTAATCTATTTTAGATGTTTATTATGAAAGGAAATATGCCATCAAAAACATTGTCTTCGCTTGATAACAATAAAGAAACACTTTACAGGGATCTCAGATGTAGAGATCTATAGTCCATTCACTCAGTGTATGATCCTACTAGTCTGGGACCATAAACAGCTGACAGTCCCACAGGCGTCTTACTGTGATAGGATGAGGATATGCATCTTAGAGTATGTACATATTTCGGAGTATTCCTCTGGTCTGGAGTCTGGAGGACTCTGCTCCTCATACTCTGGAATCAAATCCTTTAACTTTGAAAGAGTGGCTGTGGACTCTGCTGTCTTTGGTGGACACCTGATTTCAAAGAGAAGTGATGGTTCTGGATGGATCTTGATAAAAATGCTCATCAAAGCATGAGAAACACCTGAGTGCATCTCCAGTTACCTGAAGATAAACCTCTTGGTTATATAATTAGTCACTCATACTTTGTCCTGTGGTAGATTCTGTGACCTTAACATAGACCTACTCATGTGAATGGGATTCAGCCCAGAGCACCGTGTTTGTCAGAGGCACTTGTGCAAGGCTGGTAGATGAAACAGCAGCTGAAGACCGTGTAGGACAAACCATGGCATATCAAACACTGCTGGATAATATCCTCAGGCAGATGAATCCCGCTCATAGCATCTTACAATGCTTCTGATAAGGAGACAGGAATTTGTCTCTTTAAACTCAATACACAACAGAGAACAGTCTCACAGAGAGGTCAATGACTCACTAGGACCCAGTGACTGGTCTCACTTAGGACATGAGACTTAGAACCCATGCAAGTCAGTCAGAATTCACTGTGGAGTTTTAAGGGATGAGATTTCACCTAAGTGTGATGGGTAGCTGCTGTATTTATACAGACACCCATGGTGTATGAATCTTAGTGTAATCTATATTGCTATTTGTTGGCCTTTAGATATATAAGCATTAAGGCAGAGTAACCTGCATGGGATTCTCCAAAAATACTGAAGCTCAATTTTTCATGTTATTTTCTCTGCTTTTTTTTTTTTTTGGTTCATCAAAGACTCGGACTATCCTTCTGTTCTGCTTTCTCCTGCTATGAACTCAGTTTAGTGACAGATCCTTTGAGATTATCTTTTTTTTTCCAGAAAATACAGTAAACAACCAAATAATTGCATCTTGCTGGCCAAACCATAGACTAGCGAGATGCAGCTGACCAGCAGAAAAGATCACAGAATCATAGATTCATAGAGTGGTTTGGGTTGGAATGGACCTTCAAGGTCATTTAGTTCAGCCCCCCAGGCCATGAGCAGGGACATTTTTCATTAGACCAGGTTGCTTAGAGCCCCATCCAACCTGGCCTTGAACACTTCCATGGATGGGGCATCCACAGGTTCTCTGGGTAATTTATGATAGTGCCTTACTACCCTCATAATAAATTTTTTTACATAAGCCTAGTCTAAATTGACCCTCTTTTAGTTGAAAACTATTACCCCTTGAATTATTGCTACAGGATCCCTGCTTCATGTAGTCAGTTTTTAACATATGTTTCTATTCAAAGGTAATTGCTTTTTCATTGGACACTGTGATGGTGTGTACAGTTTAAACCATACATATATGTATATACACAACTATTTCTTAACTATTTCCTTCTAATACCTATATGATCAGTGGTGTTACTAGTAGGGATTAGCATTTGGTTCTTTTTGGTTTACAACAGCTGGAATGATATTTTCTTCTATCATACACAATAAATTTCATTTCATATGATGCTTTATGTAGAACAGGGCAGCTGCAGATTTGAGACCTACCTAAAGCCCTGCCATTTGCTCAGCTTCTGGCCTTCTGTAAGTCCTTGATGTTTGTCTTGTCTCTGAAAACCCCATTATGTTATAATAAATTTGCACCCCCCAACAAATGGTAAAACCTGGACATCATGAGCCCTTGAAATATTATAGCAAAAGGTCCTTTTCAACTCCACGATATTAGTTGACTAGCCTGGATGTTGCCTTCAGCCCAGCTATTCAGCAGAGCCCATTCTCTTAAGAACTGTACCAGGCTAAGGCATCAAAACAACACCTGGATCTGAGATGAATGTCAGGCCTTTCTGGTTCTCTGCCTATCCTGTCCTGGGCTTGATGAGTTATGGGGCTCTCAGAGCAGCAGCACCTTCATATTTCTCATTGGTGACAGTAAAAGACCTCAAACCCAGAGAAGCCCAGCTGATTAGCAAGGCCTCTCTTTTATTACCAGCAAGGGGCTTTATGAGGCTTATGATACATAGTTAGAAATGTTTTTCAGAAGCAGCTGAATCCCTGTGGCTGCTTTTATGTGAATGAAATTTACATTTGTACAGTGGATACCTTTGGATGAAAGATCTATATATCCCATTAATCCATGCAGCAGACCCAGTGGTTGGGACCAGCACATCCCAGCAGTTCTCTACTAACATCCCTCCTTGCCTGATGCTTCTTGGTGGCTTTGAGACCATTTAACAATTCTGCTTTGGCTGACACAAAATGATGCTAAATGAAAAGTCATTCCTTGATGAGCAGAGTTGGTAATTCTCCTGTCCCCTCCCCTCCCCCTTTTGTTTCCTTTTACAGCCACAACTGGCCGGATGTCCTGACCAGAAAACTCAAATCTGTCCTGAGGGACACAAAGAGGAGACTAACAAAATCAAGTTTTAAACAGCTGGAGAGCATGAAGGAGGCTGAAATAAGTTTTGAAGAGGATGAAATCTGAGAAGAGCACAGCAAAGAAGTAGTAAGATCAGGATGGACACCTTGGAGTCAATCAAGAGAGCTCACACTCTCCATTTAGTCCCCAAGCAGCAAAAACCAGTATAACTAATGAAGCCTCTTGCAGAGGGTGAATCTGAGCAGGCAGATGAATCATGACCATTGTCTCTTGTGAAACTAGGCACCAGCTCAGAGCTGTATCTGTGTGTTTTTGGAAGGAGTCCACTGGGTAGAAAAGTGGTATTGATGAGGATGGTAGTTCTAGCTCTTCATGTGCAAATGTCACAAGGATAAACTTGAAGAATATTTCAGCTGGGTCTATGTGTTAGAACAAACAAGTCTGGCTGCCCTAGGGCCTAGATTTGAACAATAATGCCAAGTGCTAAAAGGGTTTAACTGTTTTACATTAAGTAGTTGTTTTTCTGTTGCTGTAGGAAACTCTGGTTTCATGAAAATCATTGCACCTGAGAAGAAAATGTTTTGGACAACAGCAAAAAATAGTTTTACTCTTCCACAGGTGGAAATTCTGAATCAAAATATTTTGTTCCTGTATGTCAACTTAAGCTGAAACATTTCCTTTTAAATTGACATTTCAGTTGCAAATGCCAATTTCATGTTATTTTCAAACTGAAATGAAAGTTTTGAATTTAAACAGTTTGGTATGAATCAATATTTATTTCAAATGCCAAAATGAGATTCGGCTCAAAATGTCAAAATATGTCATCTTTACAAATCCAGATCCAAACTGATAGAACATATACAGGATATCTAAAGTATTTTAAGCATTTCATCCCAAAGCAAGATGAAAACAGAATGCCAAGATATTGCAAAACTGAAATGCAGTTCCATTACCTAAGTAATATTGATAAGATGTGATTTTTTTCTTGCAAAAGTGGGACAGAGAGAATGAAAAGTACATCACTAAAGCAGTGCAAAGCTTAAAACCCTTCACTCTTTTTCCTTCCCAATCTCCAAGTGGTCTCTAAGGCATTTGCCTATAAAGGAAGCCTCCCAGTAGGTTAAAAAACTTCCTGTAAGGAGTCAACATTTGGCCTCTAGGCACTTCTCGCAGAGCACACTTCATTACGGTCAAATAATTTTGGTGTTGGCCCCTTCTTCTGTTTCCAGGTTTTTTACTCCTGTTCAACATCTGGCTTCTAATAAATTTCTGGGAATTGTTATTGTCTCTTCTGCAAGGCTAAAGCGAAGAGCAGGTGTGGTAATTTAATGAATAGTAACACCAGAAGGTGCTCATTGAGAACACTGACTCCTTTCTCAAGCTCTGATTGAATTCTTCTCATCTGACCAACCAAAGCAGATTTTTACCACTCAGATAATAAATAAGAGTCAACAACCACTTGGCAAGTGTTCTTTAGATATTGCAAATATCATTATGGAACAAGATGTGCCAGACTTTGCAAAGCTAAGGAATACAGTATTTTCACAACTAACTCACTGTATCAAGTATAAAATATGTGCACTGTCAAAGTAAGAGCTGTTTGGAGTATAAATATCCGAAAAGTAAAATCAGAAGGGAAATTTGTTAATATTTAAAAATGAAATTTTAGTATGTGGCACTTGGTTTTGTGAAAGAGGCTTTTGCTTAATTCAGTGATGAGAGCAGGTATTCCAGGTGGGAGAAGCTGACCCTTGAATGACATCTGTCGAAAGGCTCATACAACACTTGAGCTGTCAAACACGGACTAGGAAAGCCTTCTGCCCTCTGCTCACCCTCTGTTTGAGAATTTGTTCAGAAATAAAGTCCTATGGAAGTGACATGTGGCAGGTAATTTTGATACAATATGCCTCAGTATACAGTTCCAGGAAGAGACATTATCTGGGTTGGTTTGTACAAATGTGAGTTTAAAATCAAACAATTTCTGCATAATTCATGTGTTTTCCATTATTTTCCCACATAAAAAACCATTTATCAGTGTGGTCCTGCTACATAGCACTGTGGGTTAAATCAACCTGGATTTTCCAGATGAAGATGATTGAAACCGGAAGATTCCAATCCATCCTTCTGCACACAGTTTTTTTTCTTCAGCCTGTAGTCTTCTAAAATAAACAATGTTTTTAAATTCATTTAAAAAAATAAGATAGTAAATCTGTGGGAAAGGGTAGTAGAGAAAAAAACAGACCTAATCATGGATGACTTTGGTAATCCCAGAATAATTCTTTATTCTCTTTGAAGCCAGTGGTATTTTTTTCCTCTTAATTTCAACAGGAAGAAGCCAAAGGCTCATCCCTTAGTGTGACCATCTCTACTACTGTTAGAAATCCATAAAGCATATTTACATTTTCCTGACATTTTTCTGTTTAGACTGATTTAGGATCACTCAAGAGATTTCCTCCCATACTAACTATGAATACTGTATAAGGATCCCATTTTGTTATTTTGATCCTAAAGCAAGAGTTACAATGAGGAAGATGTGGGCTGGAAGCAGCAAATGTAA
The DNA here is from genome assembly GCA_013396695.1 of Sakesphorus luctuosus. Taxonomy (NCBI): domain Eukaryota; kingdom Metazoa; phylum Chordata; class Aves; order Passeriformes; family Thamnophilidae; genus Sakesphorus; species Sakesphorus luctuosus. The sequence goes on from VWZD01010904.1 coordinate 36,370, forward strand.
ATTGTAGTAGCACCACATCAGATTTCTCAGCTGATTGTGGACAAGGCACTTGGTGGATTCTTGGATAGTGAAGTGCACACTGTAGAAACCACTGTCAACAAGAATCTACCACCTGATTGTTGGAAGTTCTACCACTAATGTTATAGAATGAGTTTTAACACAGTCATGCAAACCCTCTGAGAACTGTAGAAGATGTATTTATACACAATAAACACTGTCTGAATATAGTTCATATCTATACAGTATTTTTAGCAGTCAGTGTATAATATATGACAATAAAGATCCTTGAAGACCTGAAAATCTCATTCTAGTTTGCATATTTATCTTCAGCTGACTTCTCAGCTTGCTTTTCAGCCCTCTGTATAGAGAAGGCACCTGTGGGGATACCTGTTCACATATTTGCTTGATTATACAATAATTTAGAGATAGGTCTCAAAATACGCAATTCAGTGGCAGGAGAGTCAGGCAGAGAAGGTAAGGGATGCAGAAGAACCCAAGGAAGATACGGAGCAGCCACAGCACGGATGGGTGTCCAAACAGCTGCAAGGGCTCATGGCTGGGAAAATTTCCCATGGCAGAGGATATTAATGCAAGGAGGGGGAAATACCACTCCCCACAGCACATTTCTCATTAGAAAATATGAAGATGCTTCTCTGGGACATGAAACTACAGCCAAGTGAATGCAGGAGTAGACCTGAAGGTAAGTAATCCCCAGATAATTTTGTGATTCTAAGATTTTGTCCTCGCCAGCAATGAATCTGCCAAATGAATGCATGGGAAACATCACATCGGCCTGCTCCTTTCTATTCATGCAATGGACATAGTCTGGCAAGGTCCTGTGCACAGGCAAACTTACCCCCCACTTTACCTACAGACTCACACACAGTGGTCATCAGCTGGATGCATCACTGGTCAGGGTGAGATAAGGATTACCTACTGCTGTAGTCACACATCCTTTCATTCCCCTTCAGGTATGCCAGAAATCCCTAGTGTGACACTCACTAGTCTCATCTCTGTTAAAAATAATTATTTTAACCATATAATGGAATTGTATTATAGAATTTGTTAGATTGGGAAAGACTCTGACATCACCCAATCCAAACACTAACCAAACACTGCCAAGCCCACCACTAAACCATGTCTCTAGGTGTCACATCTGCATGTTTTTTAAATACCTCCACAGATGGTGACCCCACCACTTCCCTGTTCCAATGCTTGAAGACTTGATCAGTGAAGAAATTTTTCCTAATATCCAGTCTAAATGTCCACTTGTGCAAGTTGAGGCTGTTTCCTCTTGTCCTGTTGCTTTTTATGTGGGCAAAGAGACTCACCACCATCTAGATACAGCCTTTTAGGTAGCTGTAGAGAGCCATTAGAATAGAAGACTACATGGGAGAAGGCAGAGAAACTGCATCTCTCCATGCACAAGCTGAAGTTGTGTGAAATGGCGGTGTTAGATAAAGCACTTACAGATAAAACAGCCTGATGAAGAGCGATAGGATTGCTAGGTTAGCTGTAGGATTCAGAGAGCTTGATATACTGTGAGACTGGATTAGCACACAGGGTTGAAGCAGACCTCCCAAAATGCACTGACAGCAATTGCATTAAGGATTATTTCCAGATCCTGGGTGATCACAATCCTCTCCTCCAGCCTCCTGCAGCTGCTGGGTGAGCAGCAACACACAGTGCTCCTAGGCCAGCAACTACTGAAAGAGGTGAGCAGGGAAACTTTTCTATATTCATCCCACACCAAAATACTCCTTCAGTCTTCTTGCAATGACCACTGGAGAGGGTTCCCTGAGCTCCATGTTCTCTGCAGTGTAAGAAGCACCTGATTCTTTTCCTCTGGTGCTCATTACTTTACAGCTGTGGATATATTTCATTCAACATCTTTTTCCTCATTCACTAGAATTTCTCACAATCCTTCCCAATTCTGACTTCATGATATTTGCAGATGTTAGTATCCCATGGTTCTACTTCCTTCCCTGAGCATCCCTAAATTCTGCTAAACAGCACAGGACCTGGCAGAGGGATTGAGAGGACCACCCACAAAAGATGTTGCACAATGCATCCTGATCATGCAATTCTCCACTTTGCTTCCTAACTCAGTCCTGATCCCCTTCACTTTATCCTTGTTTGGTGCAATGCAGACTCCTTTCCTGTGCAGGACCTGTTTAAGATCTCCTGAAAGTCAAGAAAAAAAAATTATTAGCTGGTTCTCTTTAATTGAGCACTTTCATTGGTGTATTACAATTATTTTATTCAAAGGAATTAGCCCCCCCCTTTTGCCATTGTCTATTCTCAACTTGGGGTTTTCTAGGAGCCAGACTTGATAGCGCAGACATCAGGCACGGTTAAAAAGCCAACAGATGCTGAAAATAAATACACTCATTTTCAAAAATCTAGATGTCTGAAACATTTTTATAAACACATGCAGAGAAGCGGAGGAAAAATCTATTCAGGGCCAAGGATCTATGATGAAATATTTTATATCCACATAGGCCTGATGCCCAAGTGAAAACCACAATACGATGCATGAAATTCCAGTTGGTCTTGAACAGAAGGCATTCATTAAGTAGTGAAGCCTTTTTTTTCCTATTGTTGCTAAAATTTACCAAGTTACAAATGTTTGCAGTTTTCAAGTGGAAAATAGTCTGGGTTTTGGATAGTTTGTTTCCTAGACACCTCAGCTGCCCATCTGCTGGGCTATTCCAGTCACCAATTCCAAAGCAGCCCTGGAGGCGGATGTCTCAGATTCCATCCCCATGTACAATTTCCTTCTTTATTTATTTTTTCATTCAAAAGCTGGAACTCAAATAGTATTTCAAAATATTGAAATGCTGCAGGAAACCAACTGACCTTTCTCCACACTCACCAGAAAAATGTGGGCTGGAAGAGAAGGCAGCAAACAGACTTTGTACAGCTAAAGTTCCAGCCTTGAGGTCTTTTCTCACCAGAAGAAATGCACTGTCCAAACATCACAGATTAATATCTGGTGGCAGAGGTACTGCAAATAACTGCTTTAATAATCATGACTTATTGAATATTTCTTCTGTTGAAGTACCAGAGGATATAAATCATGGACTGAGAGTAGTCTAGTGCCATAAAAGTTTGCTTACATTTCCCTGAATGTAAGCTCTGGTTTGGTTCATTATTGCTTTAAGGGACAAATCTAAAAACTATTAATCTGAACTATTCTTATTTTAAAGGAAGGTCAGACTTGGCTCTGAACATGCATTTTGTGACTCCAGGCTGTTTGCAATACAAAAGCACCTCAGAAACACAGCATTCTCTGCCAATCATGGTTTTGAGCTGTCTGTGAAATCTTGGCACCGTGTACCAAAAACACTGTGTGGAAATAAAACTTTTGTTTAACCTACTTGTGTGGGCTCCCTGCAGAGATGATTGCTTGCCCAGCCAAATCTGTAACTCTTAGCTCCCCAAACATCATCAGAACACAGAAATCACTGGAAGGAATAAATGTGGGTTGTTACCCAAGTAAGGTACAAAAGTTTATTCATGGAGAGGTGTTATCAAGGTTGCTCAGGCTGATTGCATCTGTCAGGACTGCAACATAGTCAGGAAAAAGGGGAAATATGACCTGATACTCATGGTAGGTCCAAGCCTTGGATCCAGTCTGCATTTCTCACACTATGGAAGGGAAGGATCAGCCTGAAATCTTTCTTCTCTCTACTCCTGGTGCTGTACTTTTGTCCTTTTGGCTGATACTAGGATGGGTACTGGCTGTCCAGTACTGGTGTGTGTGTGGAGAGGAATCAGCCAGCAGAAGATGGACAGGTGGACAGGAATTGAGTGAAGAATCTCCCCAGATGGGAAATCTTCCAGCTGTCGTGGGACAGTAGGTTTCATATCCTGCAAGGTCTCCACCGAATCAATCCCCTTATCTGGAATAACAGGAGGTGCTAAGCATTGAGAGGAATCAGCCTTGCATTGTCTATCCAGACTTCAGTAAAGCATTTGGCACCATTTCCTGGAGCATTCACCTGGTGAAACCATCTGCTCATGGCTTGGGTAGGTGCACTGTTCAATGGGTTAAAAACTGACTGGATGACTGGGCCCAAAGAGTGGTGGTGAAAGGAGTTAAATCCACTTGGCTGCTGGTCACAGCTGGGGTTTCCCCAGAGCTCAGTACTGGGCCCAATCCTGTTTAATATTTGTATCAATGATCTGTATGAAAGCATTGAGGGCACACTCAGTGAGTTCACAGACAATACAAGTTGGACGGAAATGTTGATCTGCTGAAGAGTTAGAAGGCTCTACAGAGGCATCTGGACAGGCTGGATAGATGGGCTGAGACCAATTGTAAGAGGTTCGACAAGGCCAAGGGATGGGTCCTGCACTTGGGTTGCAACAACCCCATGCAGTGCTACAGGCTTGAGGAAGTGTGGCTGTAAAGCTGCTTGGCAGAAAATTACTTGGGGGTCCTGCAACTATGGGGATCATCTCCATGTTGCCTAATGCTACAGGTGTCTACAGGCAGAATGTGCTCATCCCTGCATATAGCTTCAAAACAAATTCAAAGGCAAATACGTAATCAGGCTAATAATCTATAGGAGAGCTTGCAGATCTCAAGGTCTTCAAGGACTGAAGGCAGTTCTCCCACAGGCTAAATCTGTAGTTTCACTTGGAAGTGCTGAGTGGCAAATCAAGGCGTTGATAAGAAGTTTCTCTGTTTCACTTCCCTCTGGACAGAGACAAAGCCCATCAATATGAATATCACTTTTGCTGCCCTTCTCAGTGTAATAGGTCATCCAAAGAGAAAAGTCTGGAACATGGTGTTCAGCCTTTTATATTTATGTATGTCCTGAATGCTGCAATGTAGAATGCATGTATCCTCACTATCTCATGCCCAGGTGCTGGACAGATTTTTAGAAGCTGTGAAGGGCTCCATGGCAAATCCCTTTGCTCTTTGCAGCTACAAGGGAAAATGATTGGAAATTTGATGTTGAATCTCTGTTGAACTGAAAAAAACCTCACCAAGTGTGAAATGAGTATATGTCCTCCAAGGTTTCACCTTTCTGTCTGTGCCCTCCTGCTATCCCAGACCAGCATTGTGTAGGGAAAGGCACATCCATGCTGTGGCAGTTATCTTTATGCTTTCTCATATTTTCTATAAGAACTGGTTCTGGAAAACATTTTGGTTTGATTTTGTAGATCTCACACATTTTCAGCACAGTTTACTTAAAGAGAGGAAAAGGACACACGGAGACCTCACTGGTCTCCCAAGCTGGAACAAATATTTCATTGTAACTCTATTCTTTTCATTCTGGAATATTTTAACTCAACTAAATTTTGAAACAAACACAGGAAAATTTTCAGTATTAAAAAACCCCAACAAAACAGCTACAGCTAATGACAATAATTAACTCCTGCATGCATCTATAACATTGAAATTCAAGGTACAATTCAGATGTAAGCATTTTTATGCTGTATATGTCAATGCACATGTGCGTACATATATATATATGCGTACACATATGTGTATATATAAATACATAGGTATGAATATAATTAATCAGCAGCCATTAACCACCAGAGGGCAGTCAAAGAAAACAAAAATCAATTGTCCTGTGTGATACTGCATACGTCAATGAGAAAATTGTTCAGTGGCCAGAAAGATATCACCACTGTTTTCTTCGACCATCTCCAATGACTTTCTTTTCATAGAATAGTTCAGGTTAGAAGGGACCATTTAAGGTCATCTAGTCTATCCCTCCTGCAATGATCAAAGGCGCCTGGATCTGGTAACTCAGCAGAAACACTGGATCTGGCAAGTGGATCTGGTGGCTCAGAGCGCTGTCAAGGTTGGTCTTGAATGTTTCCAGGGATGGGGTGGGAAATCTGTGCCAGCGTTTCACCACCCTCATTGTTAAAAAATTCCTCCTAATAACTAATATAAACCAACCATCTTTTTCTTTAAACCCATTACCTCTAGTTCTATCACAACAGGCCTTGCTAAAATATTTTTGTGGTACATCTCAACCTTTACAACTATCTCATGTTGTGATGGATAGTTTTTTGATCTCTTTATTTGTTTAGAAATTCTCTGCATTTTTCAAGGATGAAATGTGCTGATCTGGGAATGGTCCACCATGGGGTAACCACAGGGAATGTCACAAGTGAAAGGTTAGAAACTTCCTCAGTGTTGCAGGTAAAACAGGGATACTGGCATATGTGTGTCTGGAGAAAAGGGAAGGTCAGTGGGAGCAATGTGCTTCCATTATTCATTGGGCATAAGCTGTTATTATTCCTTTGTAATCAGTGGATATTCACTGATATGCAGGAAAAGAACTGGGCCTTTAAGAAGAATGTCTTACCTGAGAGCTAAATCTACTGAGATCTAAATCTAGCAATGCTGATATGAACCAGTGTCCACTCTCATAGTCCTGAGTGCTAGGAACAGCTTATTGCACCCATTAAGTTGGGAGGTGTGATAGCAGGAACAGGGAGCTTTTGGAAAGGTCCAATGAGCAAAGAAGAACTTCCTTTTTCTTCATTCATGCTATGGAGAGGATAAAAATATATGAGTTTTAATGCCAGAAAGCAAATCCTAAGAAGCATGGGCTTCCAGCCAGGAGATGTGTATGATATGGCACAGACAGACCTTCTAGATATGAAGGGTCATGAGATCTGTAAGGATCATTGTCTAAAACCCAGTGTCTTTGACCTAGGGAGGAAAAGAGATTGACAATCTTACCCCAGAACCCACATCCCAATTTCTTAACAACGATCTTTACGATTGTGTATGAGGAGATGCTTAATAGGTGTATTCCTACCTTGAGATGCCCCTCAGCGTAGGAATCCAGTTCAAGGCTTTACTCAGTGGGATGATGGATGTCAGACACTGAGGCAACAACAGAACAGCAGAATCACTTATAACATTTGTAACACGTCCTGAGATATTATTCCCAAGTAGCTTCTCTCAAGGAAACCTTGAAAGTACTTTAAGGGATTGATATGTCCAGCCTGGGCTGGAAAGATGGGATTTATACCAGCTGGATGTATACTCAAAATCAGCAAAAGAAATCCAGTTCTTGGTTTCTTGGCTGCAAGAGAGACTCATTTACCTTAATTCTGAATCTATGTCTGCAGTAGTCACTGGCCATTCTTTTCATGTTCACAGAAGAAAGCTGGAACTTCTTGGGGGTGACTCATCTGCTGGGCAAAGAGATGAATCATGAGCAAGATGGGCTTCCATATCCCTCTATGAGTTATGGAGGATATAAAGATAAGTGATTCATTTGATAGGTGCCAACCTTGCAGATGTCTGTGCTTGAGGGATCCTGCTCTGCACGTGTGCGATCTCACCTTGAATATTGTATGCAGTTTTGGTCACTGCAATATAAGAAAGATATTAAGCCATTACAGAATGCTCAAAGGAGGGTAATGAAGATGGTGAAGGGCCTTGATGGGAAGCTGTACGAGGTGAGGTGTGGTCTGTTCAGCCTGGAGAAGAGGAGACTAAGGGGAAACCTCATTGCAGTCTACAACTTCCTCATGAGAGGAAGAGGAGGGACAGAGACTGCTCTCTTCTCTGTGGTGACCAGTGACAGCAATGGCCAAGGAAATGGCCTGAAGTTGTGTCAGGGGAGGTTTAAGTTGGATATTAGAAAGAGGTTCTTTCCCCAGAGTGTGGTTGGGTACTGGAACAGGCTCCCCAGGGAAGTGGTCACACCATCAAGCCTGCCAGAGTTCAAGAAGCATTTGGACAATACTCTTGGGTACATGGTGTGACTTTTGGGGATGGGTGAAAGGCTAATGTTCTATTGAATGATCCTTTTGAGTCCCTTCCAAGTCAGCATATTCTGTGGTTCTGTTTCATTGGAGATAGCTCTTTTTCACCTATGACAACATTTTGGGGTTAAAAATTTTTATGAGAAAAGGGACGCCAGGTGTTTACTCAGCTCTTCAATGCTGCTGACATCACTACTTCTACCTGTGCTTGACAGGGGCCAGGTGATACATGTTTGATTATAATTATCTGTGCTTCTGTGTTCCACATATTTCACCATTCCAGTGCACTAAACTTCCTGGTGAAAATGTAACTTGTGCACTGGCTTCAAAGTTTTTTCTGAGTCCACCTCACTTCTGAAATCAAGAAGAGCTGTTCAAGAGCAAATGACATGTTCAGTGTTTGGAAAAATCAAAGCGGTAGATGAGCAGGGTTGCTTCCTTCAGGTTGTTGCACTATGTCTGCTCTCTGTCTACTCTGAAATAGCTCCAACACATTCCTATATCTCCCAATGTATCCCTTGCTTCATTATTTGGTTCAGAGGGATTGTTAAGTTGTTCAGGTACCTTTCTCTTCCAGCAGTATGTTCCATCTGAAGTACTGCACACAGGGCCTGCCATGAAACATAGTTTTAGCACAGCAAGGACGATGCTCAGGGGTTAAGTAAGGGTTTCAATATTTTTCCTTCATGCAAAAAAAAAATCGTCAAAAAAGTAAAAAAAAAATCCATCACTGAGGGTAGGAGTTAGATTATTCAACAAAAAAGACAACATGCTGTGCAGGAATCAAAGACATTTTAGAAATAACCCAGAATCCAGCTGTGGGATATTAAAAACCCCATGATTTCAATAAGTGATGACATAGTGACGGATCAAGGGGCTATGGGAAGGATCAAAGGGTTTAAGGAGCATGACAAAAATAGACCATTTCTAACTCAGTTCTTCTCTCTATGATTATGATGGCAACTATCTTTTGTTCAGCATTTACTTAAAAAAAGCAACATAGAAGGAGTAAGAGACAGAGTAGATCACACTCTCCACTAGCTGTGGTGAAATCCTTTTCTGCTAAAGCTGAAAATTACTTATGTCATGATCAGCATCAAGGCCTTGTAGATATAATGCCAGTAATCCCTTCACTATAGCTTCCCTGTAGTAAGACCCCACCTACTCAAAAAAACCCCCACATTAAAGAGGTGGGAATAAGGGACAAGAAAAAGGAAAATTGATTATTTCCGTGTTGGTTGATAGCTTGGAAGAGTTTTTTTAAGGTCTGATTCAATAGCAGGGACTGAAAATTCTGAAGGGAGAGATCGACTTTCCTCTTTATTCTCCCATTCAAAAGAAAACAAGAAGAAGGAAGAAGAATTGATGATATTTCACAATTTAAACCAATTAGGAGGTTTGGAAACAAACATGATCTTTAACCCCACTGGCATAGGAGACAGAGCAAATTGTTCCCCAGTTTGTTCTGTACCACCTTATTCATAGATCCTCCTGCTACTGCAGTGGCACAGCAGACATATAGGAAATACTTGCAAGAAAAATCACATCAGTCTCACTTGGTTTGCATTTCAAGATGAACCAGATTTGTCACACACAACACAGTTTCTGGAACCTGTCGCTAAATCTTTGTGATGTTCTAAGCAGAGGCTAGAAGATATCCCTGCAGGTGGTAGAGGAGGGCAGATAAAGCCTAGAGGCACTTGAAAAATCTGTGTAGGATGCAGGCTTCTGGCAACCATCAGAGCTGGCAGGGCAAGTGCAAGGCAGAAGGTGTCTGCCTTTTTTTCTGTCTTCTTGAGATGTTCACCTGGCAACTTTGCTTGCAAGCCATACCTCAAAGTCTCACTGGACAATGGTGTGTCTCAGGACCATAGGAGCTGGAAAATAAAACCCTGAGGACAGTTTTTTCTCCACATAATACAAACTCCATTTTCCCCATTTCAATCCCCCCAAAACTGTGAGACTCTCTACAGTTCCTGTGATATGAGTTTACTTTTGCAGGTGTTTCAAAACAGCCAGCTCTTCTCTTCCTGGCTTTTCTTTTCTTTTCTTTTCTTTTCTTTTCTTTTCTTTTCTTTTCTTTTCTTTTCTTTTCTTTTCTTTTCTTTTCTTTTCTTTTCTTTTCTTTTCTTTTCTTTTCTTCTTCTCTTGTAATTTCTAAAAAAGTGTCTGGGCTAACATCAGTTCAAAATAGTGATGCTTATGTTGGCAATGATGTCTTGGAGAACCTCAGTAGCTGGGAATTTTGCTTTCTGTTCATGCACTTCTGTTTGACTCCATGCCAGGCCCACAAACCGAGCCTGTTTCTCTCTCCCATGGAACAGGGGGAATCCCATGAGACTTGGAAGGGGAGGAGTTAGCCCAGAGTTGACTTTGTGTAACCACCACTGACTTGTGATCTTTATGTTTTGAAGTGGGATTTGCTGGTTGCCACATCCTGCTGCCCTAGTATGGGGACATGTAGTATTTGTGCATGGCAGGTACCAGCAGAAATTATTGCAGGATTGGTGCTTGTACGCAGTTTTGGTGGCCAAATCCTACGAGTCTTCAGGGTGTAGTGCCCCTCCTAGTGTCCTCAGGTTCTTTCTTGGGGTATGCATGGGTACACTGATGCTGTCAGATAACCTGTCTCCCCATAATCAACCATACTGAGGATTAGTTCTCTCATGGGCATCCTTTACCACCAAACCAGTTGTTCCCTCCAAGCTGGGTGCAGTTCTGGGTTTTCCTTCAGGGCCTGCTGTAGGTGTGGTTGCTTCTGATCCACTGTCCTAGTTCAGCAGCTGTGGGTGTGACAAAAGCTGTGTATTCTCCACCCTGTATGTTATTTCTCACGAACTGTTAACAATGGACCATTTGCAGCAGCTCCCAGGGCACACCTGACCACTCAGGATGAAAGATGGGTATTAAAAAAGCCTGTGAGATAGGAGCTGTGATAACTCCCCTCCGGGGAGTCGTTGATGCCTTCACACCCAACCTGAGGGGTCATGTCTGCTAATAGGCCACCAATAATTACAAAAATACCCCATGACTCCCATAAATCACCCATTGTAGAACTCCCTGCCCTAGGGGAGGTACTGAGTGTTCCCACCTAACCTGATCATATATAATCTCGGGGTTTGGAGACTTCTGGTACCACTCATTGGATCCAGAGGAGGAGCAGCAGAACCTCAACAGGACTGTGACCACTACTCTCAACCAGACTGCAACCATCATCTGCACCAATAGGTTTTTTTCCCCCTTCCTTTTACTTTGGAGAACCAACCATGTGGGGCTCATCAGAGGGGCTAACAAACACTATTCTGTTCATGCCTGAGGGTGCTGGGTTACACTTCTGGGTTTTGTGGGTTAAAACCAATTTCTCTTAGTATCATTGCATTTATTGTAATATTTTTATTGAATTGTAACTTTGACATATAATCTCTTTCGTGTTGCATTCATTTCTCCTGCTGTTTTACCTTTAAGCCAGCACATCCACACAGTCCTCCTACACTATTCCAGAGCAGCTTTGCATGCCGTCCCCACTTCATTCAAGGCATCCTGAAAGAAAGCTAACAGTGAAAGAACAAACTCAGGGCTGTGCAGGGACCATCCAGAGGTAGATAACTGAGTGCTACATACCTGGATATAACCAACTTGCTCTAGAGAAGGGAAAGGTCTGTGTGGATCAGGCTACAGGTATCAGTCCCTGGGAGAGGAATCTTTAGTGGGAGAGAAGTGCAGAAGAATCATCAGTCAGGGGTCATTGGGTATCAACCCAGTTGGGTTGACGCAAGTTTCTGCAGCCCACACACCAGAAATGGAGGCCTAACAGCAGCAGCATCTGTGTGAATAATTTCTTCTGCTTTCATATAAGTCTGAACTTTATTGTTGGGAGACTTCCAATCCTTTCTGTGGCACGCCAATTTCCTGTTAGCTAGCCATGCACCACTTGGAAAATATCATTGTATCCACATCTCTAAGCAGCAAGTACACAGACATCCTCCATGCTTGTCTGCTGTGACATGAAGTTGGCCATCAGGTTGGCCTGACATGGTTATAGGAAGAGACACAGTATCTTCATGTGCCTTAGTGAATTCCCTTTGTCAGACCCAGCCAAACAAGGTAGCATGAACTATGAGGTGAGTTTCAGCTTGGGCAGGAGATGTGTATCAACACATCAATGTCAAGCTGATGCCAAACTGAACAGCATGGCCATATTCACTAGGCAAGGTGCCATAAGATAGAGTTATAGTGGACTCCTAGTTTACACATGGCGCAGGGTTTTGGGGGCTTTTGGACCACATGCTTGCTTGATGGTATTGCTCTGTATTCTTGGGACCAGCTATGTCTCATAAAAATGCTGTTATGAGGTCACCAGTAAAGTTTTGGAACTGCTGTACACTAGTAAGGTCCTCCAGATCTGCTTCCGTTGGCACGACAGGACAATGAGAAATTTTTCAGTTACTAATTGCTAAGCCATTTGGCCTTTAAAAAATATTCATATACAGCTATAAATGTACCCAGGCAATAACTATTGTGGTGGTAAAATTGCTTTTGTTTCCTTCTTTACCATAATGTCTACATTACTTTTAAATTAATTATCTTTGTTACATTCTTGCAATAACACATGAAAAATTTACTTACTGTGATATTTAACAAATCACATCTTTCTCATCTGTAGACATTTTCAACTTGAATCTCCCAGTATGTTGCAGATCTGAAGTAACTGACAGGAGCTGTTGTGCTACAGAGAACAAACAGTAACCTGTTGCAGAGACGAAAAGGCTGGAGCCAGCATAGATTTAGCAGAATCCCCAAAGCTGCTTAGCACGTGGCGTTAAAGGACATAGCTTTGATTTGATTTTAATAAGCACATCCAGAAAAGTTCGACAGAACTGATGCTGTACAGGAGAAGGGAGTCAGAATCCTCTTTTTCTTTTTCTTTTTTTTTTTTTTTGGTTCATCCAAAATCTTTGGTCTTCATCAAGTACCACAGTGCAAAGCACAAAGACAAACCTCTCCTCCAGGGTGGTGGTCACTCTGGAGAGACTTCTCATGCATCCAGAAAAGAAGGTGGGTATAGGGGTATGTCAGGGATCACAATTTTTTGGGGTCCCCCTTATTCTAAGCAAGGGTGCAGCGTGAATGACAGTCAGAAGAGCTCAGGCACAGCAGGCATAAGAAGGCTTTGATCAGAAGGCTTACAAGAGTTTATTCAAGACAGTTTCACAGACAGTTCATAGTAGTAGTAGATCTCAATGATCTATTCTCAATAACATCCACATCTTTTATATCCTCTCACATCCAACATGTCATGACATTATTGGCTAGCTCATTCACCTCACATTCACCAAAGCATCTCATTGGTCACAAGACACCACACACACTCCAGGTAGCTATCTTCTCTTTAAGGGAGAACTCTAAACTGCTTTCCTTAAGGGATGCACTCACAGTCACCCCTACAGATGGCAAGTTTACTTAGGTCTCTGGTGCCAGTGGGAGCTCTGGTAGGTTGGCCCAAGGGGAGGTCATGTCCCGGCTGGTGAAGCCAAGACTCCTTTTGGTCCTAAGACACCCATGGAGAAGCGGGCAAAAGTCTATCAGAGGTTTGCAATGCTGTGAACTAACATGCAGAGGCCAGTGTACACCTGTCCAGGTATCAGGGAACGTCTAAGCAGAAGACAAAACAAGCAATGCACAGGTCCCCCGCGAGTTTACACAAGAGCATTGCATCTGAAATAAAAGGGAGCTTCATACCTAAGGAAAAGAAAGAAAAATCCAGCCCAATACCTTTTCTAGAAGGCATTTACATTATTACCCATTCAAGCACTAAATTGAATTTAGCCTTTCCCCCTGGGGCGCATTTGGTCATCCTGCTGCTGTGTCACAGACATACACCTGAGCTGTTGGGACACCAAACATGATGTGTTTTCGCTATTGTGAAGCTTCCCTCCCATATGCCCTTTTCCTATGCACCCCATTCTGCATGGCCTTGGAATTTAGGGTTTACAGCCTGCTCAGTGTCCCTGACATAACCCACTCCCTGAGAATCTGCAGGCTGACAGCTGTGGGGCTGGCACAAAGAGACAAACACATGTCCCCAAAGCCTGCAGAGGGAATTTTTTGTGGTATTCAGACTGTTTCATGTGTCAATATGAGCAGAGCATAATTACCAGCTGAGAAACTGCAGGAAATAAGCCAAGATTGAATGAACGAAATGGAAAATAAGGAGAAGCACAGAGGACACACACATTTTAAAACAATTATGGAGGTATGTATTCACATGCTCCTGGGAGCCTGGGAATATATAAGAGATCATGACTGCAAAGGAATGAACTCAAGGACCAGTCTGTGGGGAGCATTTTTTTCCCCTCTGTCTTCAAACTTCTCTTGGAGCTCACAGAATTTTAGTCAGCTGGCATGTGATAGAGGTACAACTCCCCTAAGGAAACTCTTCCTCGGCTTACTCTGGAAAAGCTGCTGGGAGAGTCTGGGAGGCAGAAGGCTGCAAGCAGAGGGGAAACCTCCTCCTCAGTCTCCTTGAGCCACAGAACAGGTATGTGGAGATGTGTACGAACGTGGGAGCATGCTGGAAAGTTGATCTTTTCATTGCGGGAGAGATGAGGGGTCCGGTGACTTAGAGCTGCAGCCTTTAAAATTAACATGGATTAGAAAGTTACTCTATAAATAAAATATTCTGTGTTTACAAATAGGCTGAGGAACTGGCTAAACACACTGTGTAGATGCTCTATCCACACAGCTGTATATTTATCCATAAGGGACTTGCACTGCAGCGAGCTAGATCCTTTATGTTAAGGAGGCACCAATGAGTTTATAACAACACAGTTGTCATATGTAGATTTTGTTATTCTCTGTGTTTACAGTAAAGAAAGATGGGGACATGTTTGGATATTCTTTCTTCACAGGACTTTAGTCTATTTATGGTATTACTGCATCGTAATGCTCTGAACCTGGAGTGCTGCAGAGATCAGCATTGTATACTGATTAAATACCACTCACCCATCTCTCTGACACTGAATCCTAATATAGCCTTGGGAAAATTACACAGTCCCAGGTAAAATGGACAAAAGGCTGTTTGGCTCACCTACTCTTCTTAGCATCAGCACTGTCATTGAGCTCTCCCTGTTGGGGCAAGAGATGTGAGGTGGCAGGGTTATTTTTCAACTCTTAAGATCCTGGCAGCTTGAATGTCACCTTGGGTAAATGATGACTTACAGAGAGAGTTTTGCTGCATCTGGACTGATATAATAAGAATTAACATTTAGAAAATATTTGGAACTGGTAGAGTTTTGGAAAATCCTAATTTATATAAAACTCACAGATAAATTCATAAAGCCAAACCCTCTTGCACTTTTGATAAAAGTGCAGATATGTTTTCCTTAAATAGAATCAAAAGTTTGGCTTTCCACAGCAGTGGAAATTTGTTTGTGGTTTTCTTTTGTTTTAACTAAGATGCTGTCATTTCAACTTTAAAATTAATTTATGACTCTAAAGTGCTAAAATCCTTTAGTTTTCAGTAACAAAAAATCACAACTAGTCATTCATTTTTAAAGCACATTGTTACATCTCATGGACCATATAGTTTCTTGACCTTTTACTAATACAATAATGGATGGTTTCAAGGAGAGATATCAGTATCATGCAAACAAATCTATCAGAAATAATTTTGCTCACCTCATTTTGTCTCCTGTTGGATCATACAAATTGAGTACACCTATTCCCAAACACTGAATTTGCTGTCAATTAAAAAAAGAAATGCTGAATTAAAAGCCTATTTTTCTCTATTTTTTTCTGCACTAAGATAAGATAATGAGAAATAATTGTGGGTTAGTTTCTGAATTTGAGGTTCCCCAGGAGTTTTGGTCACCAGGGAAAGTATTTTATGGTCAGATAGTCTAATCTGAAAATATCACTTTTTGCTGATGTAAGTTTTCATTTTTCCAACTGCCACTGTCCCTTCACCCAGCCCCTCACTCGGGAAGTCTCCAGTGGGTTTCATGCACTTCTAGTTCATTTAAACTTTTCTTACTGGAGAAGGGAGTATTAAAAAAGGTGAATAAAATAGGAAATCTGGCTAAACCCTGTGTGTCAAGTTAATTGAAAATGTTAATTTTTAGTAGGAAAATAGTGTTGAGTAAACACCTGATACAGGTGCAGATTGGAGAGAGGACACAGAGAAATGAGGAAGGTAGCAGCTTCAAAGGACAGGAGAAAAGTCATGTTGGGTCTACAGGAGATGTAGAATTCCTTCTTTTGACATGTGGACTTGACACCAGAGAGGTAGGAGGCTGCATCTGCCCATGAGACACTAAGCACAGTGCAGATGGCACAAGCAAAATGAAGCAGCTCCTGGAGACATCGTAGGGTCTCAGGAGTTGAAGCTGTGTCTCCTTCTCAAAGGCTATGGCTGAGGATGGCATCAGTGATTTACTTTTTTTAATAGAGTTAATATTAATGTCTCCAGCTCCCTGGTGGGACAAATCATCAGGAAGCTATTCCAGCTGAAAGGGAGTAAGACTTGTACTAGTCCTGCCATTGCCATTCTAACCCACTTTCTAAGGCAGGAGCTTGTTTTTTTAACTTCTCCAAAGAGTTTGGTTCATGTCTCTTGACACAGGACTCAACCCAAAAGTAGGGTGCAGAAAACAGCAGTGTTATGGATGGACAGACTCTAGAAGTTTTGAAGGTTCAAGACATAATCATCAAGACATATTTTTGTTTCTCTGAAACCCTTGGGAATCTGCAGCACATTACAGACTGACTGGTGAGAGCAACTGGTATTTTCTTTTCCTTCTTGCTCTGGGCCATGTTGGGATGAGGGTTTTGAGGAGAGGAGAGGTCTAAGAAGTTGCCTTTGTCTTTATGTGACATAGAGTGAAATTCAGCTGATGTTGACAGAAACCACGCAGAGAATGACCGCTGAGGAGACCACTGAAAAATCAGGAAGGGCCTGATTTCACACAGCCACAGGTGCAAATCCTTTTACATCAGTGGAATGGGAGTACCCTTGCTATTTTGTGGGCTAAAGAGCTTGATTTTCCAGTCTACCTGAGGGAGATGAGGCTGCCTACATGGGGCTCTGAGCAACCTGATTTAGGAGAAGGAGTCCTTGCCCATGGCAGAGGGATTGGAACTAGATAAACCTCAAGGTCCCTTCCAACCCAAACCATTCTAGGATTCTATGACCCAGCCTCTCTGATGAAGGTGACACTTGTTTTGCAGACGTGGCTTACTAGGATTTCAACAACACTTCAAGGTCTAAACTGCTGAGCAGCCCAAAGCAGAAAAACAGTGAAAATGGGAAACCACTCAAATGCTTCAGGGTCTTTGAAACTGTTTGCTATCAGATCCCCTTTAGGAAAGGGCAAAGATGGTAAGGACAGCACTAATCTTTCCCACCACAGCTGGTGTCCTCTGAGGCTGTGATTTTAATGAAGCAAAGTCCTGAGCAGTAGAATCAGTGCATGTCCTTCCCTCCTGCTTTGGCATTTATTTCTATCCAGGCTCTTCTTCACAGTTCAGCTGGCACAGCTGCTTGGCCACTTGGTAAAACAGTTGAGGAACTGACCTGGCTTTTAAAAAGCACAACAAACAAAACTTCTACTATTTTTGACCCTGCAAATTTGAACTTGCTAAAGTGCTCTGAATATCCATGTCTAGAAAATGTGAAGCTGCAATCATCCTGGTCACTTGTTCCTCCTCATTAAATGCATGAAAATAGTACTCCATCTCAAAATCAAAATATCTTATTTGAAATTTTATTTCTTTTTATTTTTTTTCCCTTGAAGGCCTCAGATATTTGAGGTTTTCCTTGCAAAAGCATCTGTGCATTGCAAGTACTATTGCACACTGCTGACAAGGCAAACTAAACCCAGAGCACCCAAAAGGAATTTAAACCTTTGGACACAAGCCCCCACCTTTGACATGAGTTTCCTGTTTATCCCAAGGGGATTGCAGATAGAGAGCTTGACTTCAGGAAGCATGCCAAAGGGATCAAGTGACAAGCAGCACTGCAGCCAGCTGCATTCTAGGGAGGTTCAAGACATGATGTGCTTAGGGAAAGGTGATCAAAACTACTCTGAAGAGGCCCAGTCAAGGGGAACCTGTCCAGAGTTGTGATAATCTCACTGGCAGACTGTTCTCCTGAGAACTTAACGTGAATTTTTCTATCCATTGCACCTAATCACACCCTCACTGTCTGTTTTTTCATAACATTTTCATATCTAGACCAACAACCTGCTCTAGAGAAAGGTGTCCCTGTTCATGGGAGAGGGTTTGGATCCAGATAATTTTTTAACCCAAACTATTCTGTGATTCTAAGATTCTGTGATTTATATGTCTCATTTCAGAGTGCTTTGCAAAGCTCAGAGCCAATCTCTTGTGCTTATTTCGACCACAGCAAAAGTGCATTGCAAGGGTCCAAGCTTGTGGTTCTGGGAGAAAACCATGGGGAAATCTATGTAAAGTTGGGTTTTCCACAAGCAGGACTTAATAAGCAAAATCAAGTGAGGAAACCAACAATTAGACATCTGATCCAGCCCTAGAGGGCAGCACAAAACAGTAAGTTAAAAGCTGAAGGCAATCTGAAGTCATCTTCTGCATGACAAAGGCACCCCTTTGCAATGGGAATTCTTCCTAGCAGATTCAGTAGATTCAGGACTATGTACTTTCAGCTGAAAATTCATCAGCTTATCTGAAATTGCCTTTATCAAGGTTCCCAATTCCTGCCTCATGCCCTGAGAACCTCTCAGGTGTGTTATAGCCAATACTGGACCCCGTCCTGTCAACCAACTGCTGTCCCTCTCTCATTAGTGGGACTACTGCAAAGAGAAGTTATTCAATCCAGGACAGGTTTCTAAATTCTGAACTTCATATGTATCAGCCATGAATTTTAAACTTTCAGTCCTCAAGAGCTGTTTCCCTAAAGATGCAGAGAGAGATTTAGCTGTGGAAGGCTGCAATCCCCCTTGGAATGTAACTCATAGACACAAAACTCTAAAGAAAACATGTTGGCATGCCTCATGCATTCAGGTAGACAGTGGCAGCAGCAATAATAAGTCACTTATTCCCCCAACAAACCCATAGCCTAATCATGGCCATTCCTCTGGCAAAAATCTCCCCATTTCTCAACTCCTGTCCCAAGAAAGGGCTTCAGGATTTTCACAGTAGACAACTCCATTCAGAAAGGAGTGCAGAGAAAGACGAGCAGCATAATTTAAACCAGACACCGTCCCAGTTAAGGTTATTTCACTAAAAATGCCTTTGTTCTGAACTTATGAGTGAGTGTCTTGGCATTCTGAGAAGCTGAAGAACAATTCCATTGATGCCAGGACTGAATCCATTTTGAAGAGCTGGTTATGCTTTTTAAAGAGATAATAAGTACTCGGGGATGCAAGAACCCCTTGAAACAAGGTAAATGTGAAATATTCAATCTTTTAAACCTGAAGACTCTAACTTGGCAGTAAAAAGTCTTGTGTGAAAAAGGATCAGACACTGGGGAGTTTGGTTTTTATTTTGTATGTTCTCTTGAATTTAACTCTCCTTGGCACAGGAGAACATCTGTGTTAATTGTCTAAGCAGTAACAAAAATTACCTTTGAGGAGAATTTGGAGAGTGCTGCTGTTATTAGCTGCAAGCAAAATCTATAAAGTAGTTTCAGAGTTGTTATTATTGTAGTAGGAATGGAGGCAAATATTGTTCTGGAGTGGAAAATGGGAAAACTGGGATTAAATCCTGGTTATTGCATGGTTTCAAATGTGTCTTGGAGCAAAGGACTGTACTCTACCTTTGCCCTCTGTTTATTATGTGGACATGCTGATGTTGTTTGGGTACCATGGTTTTTCTGGACATTAAATTGTTTGATACACATAATAAGCTTCCTTGAAGGTGATATTCACTGACACCATATATATTTTTCAGCTGGAGATAAGTGATTTTGAAGTACTGTGATGGAAAACTGTGACACTGAGTAGGGTTCAGAGCTCAACCTTGCTCTCAGCTATGCTGGGATTTTTATCACAGCTGCCAATGGGAGCAAAGTGACACTGAGCAAGAAGCTTCCTCAACTCCAGGAAAGCCTCAGAGCATTAAAAGCTTGTTTAGGTTGAGTTGTTGCTACTGCTGCTCCCAGACTGTTTTTTGTAAGCTGTGGTTAGAGACATCAGTGTCAGCAGACAGGGTTTAGTGGTGATGCTTTCTGACACCAGGTTAATGGGGGTCCTGTGAGCCCCGAGCTCTCAACAGGGAGAAGGCATGGTGGGGCTGCTGAGACCTGCCTAGAGGAGGGGGATGCAGTGCTATGTGACACTAAATGTTGCCGAGAAGGGTCTAAAGGTTATCCAGAGAAAAGCTGATCAGGAAGAGCTTCTCGGCTGGACATGACAGGCCAAGGGGAAATAGCCTTAAAAGATATGCAGATGTGGCACCTGGGGACATGGTTTAGGGGTGGTGATGGCCATGCTGGATTAATGGTTGGACTCAATGATCTTACAGGGCTTCTCCAACCTAAATGATTCTATAAGGAGTGGCTTATCCTCCTTTGGCCAAAATTCATGTAGTCTCATGTTGGAAGAGACCACCATAGCTCTGGGTGCTGGCAAGACCAGCTCAGACCTGTCTGCAAAAAGCCATGCAAATACAGTCAGATTCTGCATGTTTGCAACAGAGGCTTACACAAAGAAGTGATATCCTGAGCTCACATCAGTGCTGACCACACCAGAGACCTCATTAGTGTCTGTCTAGAAACAAGCTATTTGAAGGAGGAATGCTTTCCCTTGGCTTCAGTTGTGTTTTTCTCCCATTGTCCAGTGACAGGCCTCCCACTGGTGTTTGCTCCTTTTGCAGTTCTCTCTATGCTCTTTTCTGGAGTGCTTTCCGTACAATTAAACTCTGGTGAATCCTTTGATTCACACAAATCCATCCTATTTATATTTGTCTCTTTGTAAGGCATCGGTGCCTGCCTGTGGCAGAAGGGTTGGACGAGATGACATTTAAAGGTCCCAAATTATTCTATGTTCTCCTTTCAAATGTATTTAAAAGCCTGCCCATACCTAGGATGTGTAAAAATCCCTAAGCTAGAAAAGTAGACAAAATATTAGGAAATTAACACTTGGACAAAAGTTTTTCTGTCCATTCTTTAAGCTATTTGTATTAACAAGTATGAACACATAAAAGCTCTTTGGGACTCTGGGACTAGAGGAGTAGAAAATGTTTTGGATGGAGATGTCAACTGTTCACAATGGTGGTTGTTTCTGAGTGGTTCCTGTTTGCTCAGAAATTGGCACTCCAAGACTTTAATGCAATTGAAAGCACCCAAGCTGAGTCTGTGGAGAGAGTATGGGTAAGTCAGTCTTGAGTGGTTGTCTTTCTCCATGTTGTCAGGCACACTGCCCAGCATGAGCATCTGGACTTCACTGGGTGGTCTGGATATCATCAAGGCAGCAGCTGAAATGGGGCAAACCCACTAAATGCCTTGAACCTTCCTTTCAAGTCCTCAGATCTCTTTTCACACCAGGCTCAAAGGAATTCAAAGCTACACAGGTAGGTCATAAGTGTAGGAAACTCACAGATGGGTTAATTTACTGCACTGGCTGTGTCCCTCTCCATATTTGATGATGATCTGGTGCAAGCTTTCACATGTGTTGACCGCTGTGTCCCAGCTGAAATCTAACCAAAATTAATTTTACCTGCAGAACCATGAAACTGTACATCATCTTCTTA
This sequence comes from Sakesphorus luctuosus, assembly GCA_013396695.1. Classification (NCBI taxonomy): domain Eukaryota; kingdom Metazoa; phylum Chordata; class Aves; order Passeriformes; family Thamnophilidae; genus Sakesphorus; species Sakesphorus luctuosus. The sequence goes on from VWZD01010904.1 coordinate 57,847, forward strand.
CTGACAGTGGTGAACACAGGAACCACAGAGGAGGCATCTTGTGAAATGGTAAGGCTGTGTCTCTACTCAAGTACCTTGAGATCCTGAATGAGGTTGAGATCCCCTTATTACAGGCACTGTACAAACAGCAATAAAGGCGAATACCCCAGGACCAGACTCTCTGTGATGGCAGAGAAGGGATTTGGTCAGGTAGGGGGATGAGTAGCAGGTTGTTCTTGGCCTGTTCTTTGTCATAGTGACAGCACGTAAAAGAAGTGGAGTAAGCAAAGTGGGAAGAAGGGTCATTATTTCAGTTTTTCTCTAAGAGGTAGCTGGTTAAAAGAAATTGGACCTGTTGCCCAAGACCATACAGGGATTCTGTGACTGAGACAGAGAAAGAACCCAGACTTAAAATCAACTCCTTTATATCAAGCCTATGTTCTTTGTGCTTTAAATAAAGCATCTTCTGTGAAACACATCTATTCCAACCCTTTTGTAATAACAGGGAGAGTGATCTCCTCTGCCCTGAAACAGCATTGCTGCCAGGGAGGTTGTATCTGACTTCTGCTGGAGGGAAATGAAGTGAAAAAGCCTCTTGCTCTAGTACAAAATTTGTTCCTTGAATTTTTGCAAGCACCTGGTGCAGTATTATAAATGTTATTCACAGCTGAACTTTCTCCCTTCCCTATCAAAGTGCTTCTGATTGTAACAGGCCATTTAAAAATACCTTTTTTTTTCCCTGAACATTGAAGCTGCTCAGCACAAATCCTCAAGAATTTCCAAAATAGGAAAAAACTTATTTTCTAGCTGTACACAACTCCCTCATGGGACTGATTCCATTCCTGCCCACCCTGACGTTTTGCTGCACTTCCTGAATTCCAAAGAAAGTAAGATCTAATATATATAAAAAGATCTTGGGAAGGTGACTGGGCAGCTCAGTTCATTGGCTGGAGAGGGAAGACTGATGAAGCCACTGTCAACAGTCAGCTTGGGTCCCATGCATCATAGTCACATGAAAGCTGGGAAAGACATGCAATAATCCAAGCAGATTGGTCCCATCCCATTTCTTGATGGGTTACAGACCAGACTGACTGCTGAGAAGTAAACACATACTTGTTTCTACCATTCCACTGCTTTCATCAAGCTAACGATCCATGGCTCTACTAAACTGCAATAAATTTAGCTCTGACAGAAAACATGCTGCAGTCAAGGGCTGGGATGTTCATCCAATATAAAGCATATATATTAGCATTGCTAATATCATTGCTGATTGTCTTCCTTCAGAGGATGTTTGGTCCAATGGAAGGTGGTTGTAAATCCAAACACAGCTTAAAGAAAGAGGGAGATAATAGTTTAGTTGGGGGTCTGTTGAAGTCCTGTGTTATTATTTTTCATCACAGCCTTACATGGTACCTTCCCTGTGGTGACACCTTTAGAATAGTGTAGGCTCAGAAATGAAAGATTTCATCTCAAGTCTCCTGGAGAAGGCATGAGTCAGAAACTTGTGCCCTCCTCTGACTCACCGCTGGTGCTCTTGTCATGGAACTAGAGTCCTAAAAGAGGTTTTAGGAGGTGAACAGTCCCTACCAGACCCCCTCAACACAAGAGTGAGCTGCACTGATTATACAAGTTATCTACCCATTCACAAGACAACAAGGCACAGCTTAAATGTCAGGAGCTTCTTCCAACCTCACCTTGCCTTCCATGGAGAGGTAAGGCTTCAACTAGATCATGTACACCTCCCAAAGAGATATTTCTGATAATTCATGTTAACTGGCAAAGGACAAGCTTTGAAATAATTTATAGAAGGGAGAGGATTTTAGAAAATTCTGTCTCACCTTGCACTGAGGTGATGCAAGAACATGTGCACTACGAGTTATCATAGGTCTGCTGATGTGTGGTAGCTGGGCAAACTGTTATGATGTCTCAGTTTAAAAGAAAACTAAGATGTCTATCTAGACTAGGAAAGGGGACCTCTTCTCAAAAACCACCACAACCTTTGAAATTAAAAGTCTTTAATCAGAAAATGTATAGAGAAGGATAACAGTTATTAACTACAAATATATATATAACCAAACCCAAAATAGAACAAACAGTAAGACTGTAACTAAACCCTTCAAACGAATACAGTCCTCTCTCCCTGCCCCTTGGGTGCAGTTCTATTTATGGACAGCAGGGAGAGATGCCATGCCTTTGGAGGCAGCAGCCACAGAAAGTCACTCCTGGACTCCTGCAAGGCACAGAGGCGACCAGGGAGAGGTGGTGATTCTGAAAAGAGAAGTCATGTGGAAAAAATTGCCATCACAAGGGCCAGGATGAAAACTTTCCCTGTGGGCAGTGTAGGGATCCTCCTCTTGTCCAAAGGCGTTGAGGGTTGGGGGGTGGGTGACTTTCTGCAGATGATGTCAGCCCTCTAGGAGTCTGTAGCAAATCCAGGTATCTCTCTTCGATGGGCAGCACAGAGCATGCAGAGTTGGGCAGCAGAACCAGGGTAGGTCCCTCCAAGGACTTCCACCAGCCCAGCAAATGGGGACTCACCCCATTCCTCAGTGAGAGCCCAGAAAACTGTGGCAGAAACATGGAAAAACCTTCGTCCTTCTGCCTGCCCCACATCTCCAGCCATTAAGTGGCAATGCAAAGCAATCAGCCACTCATTTGTTAGCTGGTAGTGGGGAGTTGGGCATTAGCTCCCAAACTTCTGTGTTGGTAAAGGAGAGAAAAATTTCATGAAAAATTGTGAAACTGTAACATCTGGTTTGGTTGTGTAACTGAGTGTCCACCTGGGCAGCTCCTCTGAGAGCAGTCATGGACACCATGCAAGTGCAGGTCATTGCCAAGTGACTCCAGCCCAAATTCTGTGTTTCAAATGTTCATAAGCTGATAAAGAAGAACACGAGTGGAGGCTTGGATCCAGCTGCTTTTTTGTAGACTCTTACTAAGGTGGATGTCAACTTCTGCACACTGCTGAGCTGTAAAGAATTGGAGTCAGAATACAAGTGATGCCCAGCTTTTGACCTGTTGGGTCATGTGTTTTTTGCCAGCACATGAATAGGTTCAGACACTGAAGGAATCAAATGCTCCTCACCCTGCAGTACTTCTTGCTCATGGATTTGGAATAAACCAGTGGCAGCAGTGGCAAAGATGATGAAGTCAGAATATGAGGGAAAAGCCTCTTTTCCAGTCTTAGACTGTCAAGCACTGGGCTGAAAGGTGGGAGGAGGGGAGATACACCAAACAGATGCTGTTAGCTATAATACACTGAGATATTTTCTTCTTATTGCTGATGAGAATGAAATTCATGCAATTTGAGCCTCAGGGGAGAAAAGATGGTGCAAAAGATAAATTTGGTGGGGATCAAAACTGTCATTGAAAAGCAACGAAAATTGACTAAGAAGACTGGGAGAGGAAATGCTGTAGGAACAAATGTCAGGTAGTGGGAGGTATAGATTTGACCACCTTCTTTTATCATTGTGGGGGTTCCATGGATGTAAATTAAAGGCAAAATCCTGCAAGATACTTGGGTAATCTGGGGCTGACTTCTCATCCATTGACTTCAGTGAAAACTAGCCAGCTGACATCGACAGGGGGTGCATCAGGACTTTGCTAAGGTGCTCATTGCCCAGAAGGAGTGGAGAATGCTCAGCACTTGTTGAGATCTGGCTCAAAGTGCGTGAAGAAACCTGGCATCTGCCTTAGGCTGCAAAGCACTTGCTGCTTTCTCACTCTGTATTTTTGTATCCTTCTGGCTTCTCCCTCTCCCTCAAACCAAACAAGAAGAGGATTCCTTTTCTGTCTTGGAGCTAAGCCAACTCTGGGCTCGTTTTAGCTCAAAATGAACAATTCTGTGGAGGTTTTGCAAGAAAGAACTAATGTCAGGAGAAGCCAGAAAATTTCCTTCCTTTCTTTCCAATTTTTTTTTAGCTGGGGGAGATTTAAATGAGTTGTAGGAGAAAAAAAGGAAGGGCTTCAGGTTTTAAGAGCCAATTTACATGGGATCTTTGGGAAAGATGTATCATGTGAAGGAATGTGGAACAGTCTGTATATCTAGAGTTTGGATAAGCACTTAAACTTCTCTAGCACATTTTTGTGTGGTCTCCAAAATTCAGATGATGCAAAAGAGTTTCACAAAACTTCTTCTAAACAGACCTGCCACTTCATTCACCTCTAAGTTCACATGAAGCAAATGGGGTTTAATATTTTTGAATTCTAATGTTTCTTCAATGTCTAAAAAGCTTTGTGCTACGAAATCTGAAGTTAAGATTCACAGATTTTTTTTTTACTTCTTTCCTTGCTGATTTTTGTACAAACCCTACATGTCCCAGACACCCAAATACATTCATAACAAGAGTTTTCCTCCAGTAAATTAAATGCCTAAGCCTTTCACATTCCACTTCCTCACACTGCCATATGTTCTCCTTAATAACAAAATATAGCTTGACATTAGTGCAAGGATGCTCATGTTCATGTTTCTGATCTTGCTTATGAACACACACTCTAAATTTTTGTCTGGACACAGGCTGAACCCTAGCTGCAATTAAACAGACTTGCAACAGGAAGATTAATTTGACTTTGATGCTTGGGGCTTTTTTTTCTCCATCTGCTGCTGAGAATTGACCTGAAAAGGCATGACCCTCACTGCACATCCCAGCTTTCCCCTTCTCACAAGCCGGCTAATTTGTCTTTTCCATGTTGTATCACAGGTGTCTCGTGTGGGTGGTTTCACAAGGCATGCTCCCCATGCAAGAAGGAAACTGTTGCCTTAGGAAAAGGGTAAACATGGATAGTAAAAGCCGAAGAGTTTGGAGAATTTCATCAGAAATGTTTCAGTCGTTGAATGACTCATTTGGTTAATGATGCATTGGTTAACTAAGCCATGGCTAAAGGAAGACATGATCAAATATCTGAGGGTGTGAATATAAAGGAGAGACAGGGTTTGGACTATAGGACCCTTTTACATTTTTCCACTTTCTTGCTTTGGGACTTATGCTGCCAACAGAGTGAAATTCTTCTAAGTACTACTTACTGTTGCAAGTAGAGTTTGAAAAATCTAATACAGTGATGAAAGTAAAAATTAAGCATCAGAACAAAAATGAAGAAATAGTGCATGATTGCAAAGAAAGAAAGGGTAAAACTTCTTCACTTGGGGCTATTAAAATGAGTCCAAGAGAAAGGTACAAAAATTAGAACATTTGGTAGGTCTCACATGCAGTATACAAAGTGCTACTATTGTAAGTCAGAAACGTCTTTAAAATTAAATGAGAGCTGTTAGCTGCAAAGAAGTGTTAGGATTGTTGCTCTTGCTGTCTGAGTGCTCAGAGAAAGGGATGTGATTAGTGTTTCAGAAGAAGGATCTGCCTGGATGCTAAATGTTATTTTTCTTATATTTAATGCAAAGATTTTTTCATTTGTCTTGTGACAATCCCTTTTCTCTCTTTTTTTGGCAGGTAAACTCACAAGTATTTTGCCACAAAAAAGACCTTCACCAAATCCCTTACGAACTGCATATGAATGTAAACAAAATAGATCTGTCTGGAAATCTGATTCAAAGCATCCCTGAAATGCCATTATCATTTTACACTTCCCTCCAGAGTCTAGATTTAAGCTCTAACCAGATAAGCTACATCACACCTGGAGTGTTTGCACACATGACGAGTTTGCTGGAAATAAATTTAGCCAATAATCACTTACATGAGCTTGCTCAGAATGGAACAGAGGGGATTGGACTTTTACCAAAGGTGGAAAGAATGGACTTGTCCCATAACAATCTGTACAATGGGATGGCTGAGTATTTCATTAAACAAGCTCCAACACTGCAGTATCTTTCCTTGGCAGACAACAGTATTGTGATGGTATCACACAATATGTTTCAGGGATCTCCCAGTCTGGTGGAGATAGATCTTCACAGTAATATCATCATGGAAATTGAAGAAGGTGCTTTTGAGACTCTAGTGAACCTTTCCAAACTCAATCTCTCCACAAATTCAATTACTTGCATCTCTGATTTCAACCTCAGGCAGCTGGAGATACTTGACCTAAGCAGGAATAGCATTGAGACCTTCCACATCATGAAGTCAGAAGATGAATATAGCTTAAGATGTCTGGATCTGAGTGAAAACAAATTGCTTCACTTTCCAGTCTTCCCTCAGGTAAATAAACTGGTAACTCTGAATTTATCAAATAATTTAATCCAGCTCACTGCTGAATCCCCTCATAATAAAATGGACTACATGGAAAACAAATGGCAAGATGCTTCTTTTCATCTTCTTGATCAGAAGCGAAGTAGAAACATAAGTTCTCTTTATTTATCCCAGCTTGTATATTTAGACTTAAGTTATAATGAAATCAAATCCATTCCAGACAAATTCTTTGAATCAATGTTGTCCCTTCACACCCTTAATCTCAGTAAAAACTGTCTTCAGGCATTTGTAGTAACTTATGACAGCGCACTGGTGTCTCTAACTGTCCTTGACTTGAGCTACAATGCTTTGCAGAACCTTTTCCTTGATGCTGCTGCATTGCCAAATCTGAAGGAGCTTTATATTCAAAACAACCATCTTCAGATCCTGCAATTTGACATCTTCTCAAGTCTTCCCAGTCTCAGACTGCTTAATCTACAGAGCAATAATATCAGCCTTTGCAGCATGTACTCTGGATTAGCTAAGCAAAGACTTGATGGAGAGGAAAGTGGTTGCATATCATTTGTTGATTCTCCTGCTCTTCAGTACTTGTATCTAGCTGACAACATGCTGAACATCCTACCAGCATGCACCTTCTACAAGACTTCTCTGATTGTCTTGGATCTCTCCATGAATCCCGGATTGAAAATAGAAGTTAAAGCACTGTCAGGACTGGAAAAGTCTCTGGAATATTTGTATTTACAAGGAAATAGTCTGTTGGATTTAAATATAGACTTGCCTTGTTTTAGTCACCTTAGACATTTAAACCTCTCTGAAAATCAGCTGAACTGGCTGCCCAAGTGGGGTAGTGACTCTCCAGTGGAAGTTCTAGACCTACGGAACAATAGATTCAGTATATTACAGAACAGCAATATTTTAGCATTAGAAAATTCACTTCAAAACTTATATCTCACTGGGAACCCACTGAACTGCTGTGGAAACATCTGGCTTTCATCAATGATTCAGAACAAAAATGTCCAAATTCCCAACGTGGAGCACTTAACGTGCCAGTACACCCAGAACTTCAGGTATCAGGAAGAAATGTTTATTTGGAACATTAGACCAGAAGACTGTGAGAAAGAAGATAGGAAGAAAATCAGCTTCCTTATTATATTAACATTTGTATTGGTTTTATCTGTGATCCTCATTGGTGTGGGTTCATTTTTTTGCTTTCGCAGGCAAAACTTTAACCATCAGTTTAAAGCATAGGAAGACAAAATAGCTTGAAAATGGAAGAAATCAGGTGCTACACCGGCAGTGTGTAGAAGTAAAGGGTAAAAGTCTCATCTTTGATTTTTAACTGTGGATCTTAAGATAGTTTTGAAGTGCCCCTAAACTGTAGCACTGTAGTGGTCTGGGTGGCAGGGACTAGGAGGAGAATTTGCTGTGTTTTGCACTTGTTTTATTTACATGCTGATCTGCTAAAAAATTCATACAGTGATAGAAGAGGCCACTCTAAAGTGCTGCTGTTGTTTTGAGGGATGTATAATTTGAAACAGACCAAAAGAAAAAGCTCTCTAAGGTCTTGAGACCTGAGATTTTCAACTATCCTCAGAACGCATTGATTACGTCACCAAAGTAGAAAAATGCCCCTCAAAGTTATGTGCTTCCATTGGATGTTTTGATTTGGTCTGAGCTTTGGTTTTTTTTCCTAACTGGTTAGCTCCTAATCCTTCTTAAACTGAAATAATAAAAAGATATGCCAGAGTGGGTCAAAACACAATCTTCGCTCCTTCAAGTTGGTTACAAATTTCCCATGAGTTCCAAAACGATGAGAATTTAACAACAACAAAAAAAATCCAACCAAACAAAAAAAGGCAGTTTGTGGCTGTTTTGTCCATGGCTGCCATCTAGAAAATCCACAGCTGACCATGGGAAACAAAGACCTTGGTGGCAGGAACCTCTTTGGATATCTACCTATATTTGTTAGGATGTAGGTCCAGTCACCAGGGCAAGACATGAGAGGCAGATGAGGTCAATTAGTCCTGGCACTTAGTACCCATGAGAGATGTAAAAGAAGTCTTAAGCATGAAACAGCTGCACTATACATTACCCAGACCTGCTCACTCAAAAAGTCACATGTCCACAGTTCAATTAAAAGAGAAGAAATATGTCCTTTATGTGCAATACATATTTAACTGGGTTTAATGTGAAGAAATTAATCTCCAGGGTGAACACTTTTAAAAGAAAAATCTTGGACAAATATTTTTATTTCTAAGGACAACTGTTTGGAGTTCACTGCATACAGTTGCATTTAAAGAATAATATATATCTATTTTTAAGGGTCACAGGGGGTTAGACTGCAAAAGATATTTTAAAGATATTGTTGTGAAATGATGCACAGGAAACCTAGTCCTGGGACATTATTCAGATCAGATGTCCACTCTCTCTCCCTAAAAAGATTTTACAGTCTAGAGGACAGGCTGCAAGAAAAGTGACATAGTTCCTCATTCTGTTATTGATTTAACATGGCTAACTCGTTCTGTTGCTAAAAGTTGACACTGACATACCTTATGTTCTGTACCCTGTCAGAAAATTCACTGTTTTGAAGTTACGAAAAGCTCACCAACAGGGGGAGCCTGACCTGCTAACGTGGTTCACTGGCACTGGCAGGAATTATATCAGGTTTTCTGTTAAGGCAGGGAACTGTACATTAAGGCACATAAGAGAAATAGAGGTCAACCCAAAACCTGTCCAGATAAATAACTCAGAGTCAAACTGCTGCTTCATTATATGTTTCTTCCAGCTCGTGAATGTTAAAACTAACACACTGTAAAAAGGTGTGTAATTCTATTTTTAAAGCAGTTATGTAAGAAACTGGCTGGTGGTTTTCACTGTGGAATTTTGCACAATAAAAAAACTTCTTTGAACTTTGTAAAAACCTCAGGGTTGTGAATATATTATAGCACCAGCTTAGAATGCTCCATAGATTAAAAGAAAATACTTCACATTTTTCTGTGGTTTTCAGACTTCACCTTTTACGTCCTGGTCCTGAAGCAGGGACAGCTGTTCCATAGCTTAGTATGACCAGCGAGGAACAAGGAGATCTACTGAAGATGTAGGCAAAAATTTGGAACAGGTTTTCCAGAGAACGTTGTGGCAGCCCCACCCCGGAAGTGTTCAAGGCCAGCTTGGATGGGTCTTTGGGACACCTGGTCTGGTGGAAGGTGTCACCGCCTTTGTCAGAGGGGTTGAAACTAGATGGTCTTGAAGATGCCTTCCAATCCAAACCATTCTGTGATTCTGTGATTCTGTGATTCAACACATTTGCAAAAAGCAATAGCAGCAATGGGGCCTGATCAGATGTCTACAAAAGCCCATGCTAATCATTGGCTCAAAGCCTTATTCTTGAGTGAAAGTGTTTACACAAGCAGCAACCCCAGGGATTAATTGAAGTTGATGATCTTTTCCTTTGGTGTGAAGGCAAGTTGAGCTGTGTGCCCAAATGTGGGCTGATTTGCACACACTAGGTTCATGGCTTTTGTGTCAAGAGTGGCAAGATGATACCTCCTTCTGAGAGCCAGTGTTAGCTTGACTTGCATCAAGTTGGAATTAAATACCTGATGACACAGCCAAACCCATTCAATTAACGGTTTTAACACTGCTTTTGTTTGGCTCTCCCAAAAGGAAGTGCTTGTTATTACTAAACATCTGGGACTAATTAGACTTCCATTGAGTTCTCTGGGAGCAGAAACAGTTTTCTTAAGAATAAGACTCGGGAGTAAAATGCAGCATGGCTTGTTTGGATTTCTCTGTCAGCAGCATAATCAACCAAGAAGTGATATGACTCTGCTCCAGCCAATTCTATTATTTGGGATGAGGTGAGGAGTATGAGGGAAAGAAAATATTAATTAAATGGTAGAGAGGAATAATGGGCAGAAATGTGAACTCTACTTGGTATTACTGCTTAAAATAAGGGTATGTAGATGACAGCTCCAGCTCTTGCCTTTCCTGTCTGTTACTGTGCCTGCAAGAAGCCCAAACACCAAAGCACCTGGTCCTGCAGCAAACACAGCCTTTACTCACACATTGCACATCATTCCAGCAGTCAGCCCCATTTTCCTAATAGGTTGGTGTAATGGTTTAAAGAAAAATAAAATTAACCCTATCCCAGCCAAAACCAGGATAGTAGGCACAATACAGGCTGTTTTGACTGTATTTTTGCAACCAAAATTTTACACCTTCATTCATTGTTTTTTCATAAACTCCTTGCAACAGACTATGTTGATGCAAAGAGAACTCATACTGCTAAATCAAGGAATATCCTTCTGGGATCCTGGGATATGTAATAAAGCATTTGGGATTTATGCAGCCAATGCAATTTTTTTTTTTTTAATTTGCTGCATGCAAGAAGTGCCTTTCCCTGTGCACCATAGCACTATAGAACCATAGCATCACAGAACAATAAAGGACCTTAAAGATCATCTAGTTCCTGTCCCGCTGACATGGATAGGGACACCTTCAGTTGCTCGAAGCCCCATCCAACCCGGCCTTGAACTCTTCAAGGCCAATGGGGCATCCATAACTTCTCCAGGCAACCTGATCCAGTGTTTCAACACCCTCTGGGTAAAAAATTACTTTGTAATACATAATCCAAACATGCTCTCTTTCGGTTCAAACCCTTCTCCCTGGTCTTGTTACTATCTGCCTGTATAAGAAGTCGGTCTCCCTCCTTCTTTTTAAAGTCTACTTCAGGTACTGGAAAGCTGCAATGAGGTCTCCCCAAAACCTTCTCTTCTTCATGCTGAATTGCAATAGATCTCCCTCAAATATTTCCTATCACAGTTTTCTGTGGCTTTTTTCCCCCAAAACAATCCTTTGCAGTGGAATCAGGTAGATAAAAGCACTGGAAACAGTAGAAACACTAGAAAGTCTAGAAACAGAGAGAAGCCCTGAAAGTTCAAGTGAGTACTCATGCTGACCATCCATGGGAAATCAGGTCTCAGTTTCCAGAGGTATTGGCTTTTTTTCTACTAAGCTAAGACAACATCGTAATAGAGCACCAGAGCTTCTGCCTACAGACCTCTCTGCAAGGACTCTGCTCAGCTCTGAACTAGCCACAGTATTTGGGTTAGTATGCAACACAGTACGGGCCTCCTAACATTTTGGAAGCCCAAAGCGTTTGATTTCCTATTCCTGTCTATTCCCCATGCCATTCAAAACCCTCTTAATGCCCTGAGGAGAAACAAATTCAAACCACAACCTGAATACCCTGCCTTTCCATGAGAAAGAAAAACAGGTCCTACTTTGCCTGGCAAGGAGTCCTCTGGCCATATTATTTTCCATAAACAACTACCTATTCTGTTTGTGCACACATGTACAAAGGCACAGATGCATGCAGGCTAGCCTAAGAACTGCATGACTTCAGGATTAGCTTTGTTTAACTTAAATTAGATCAGCCTGTGCTCAATGATCATCTGTAATAACAAAGTCTGCAGTGCTGGTGCCTGTGGAATCCTGTTTCATGCCTGTCTATGTGAAACATTCTGATCAAGATTTTCAAAAATGATCAGTGATTGATTTCAGATGCTTGAGTTTGCAGCCTGGATCTTGCCAACCCTGAAACTCTCATCTTCCAGAAAACTGGGTCCGTTTCTTCTCAAAACTAAGGCTCTGTGGTATGTCTTATACAAGCCCCAGAAAAAAAGCTAAACTTCTCCAGATGTATCTATAATTATTTCACTTACAGCTTTCTAATGATAATTTCTGCTCTCCTGAGTTGTTTTGAGCACCTCAAGAGCTGAAAAACATCAAAGATACCACCCTGTAATCTCCGTCAGAAGGACCATATTAAACCAAGTTTAATATCTCTCTCTATTCTCACTCCCACCCACAACAATTGTTGTGGCTTAATTTGAGTGAAAAAGGAAAATTACCCATAAGTAAAGAACAAAAATTAAGTGCAGGGTCTGCTGCTTCTGTGAATGCTGCAACTATGCAGCCTGAGCTGATTTTGGTCTCATTGGACCTAAGGGTTTTTGGTCTCATTGGACCTGAAGCTCCAAATAGATTTTTCCAAGAAAGAAAGAGAAATATGGAATGAGAGGAGCTGAGAGCCATCAGAGTGCTCAGAGTGAGTGAGGGGAAAAGGAGAAAACAATGTGTTGGTGTAATTCCCTCTGAGAAGCTGAAAGCTGAAAATACTCCAGAGGAACAGACAATAGCAGGTACTTACCCACCTCTCCCCAAGAGTTTAGAGAAGATTTGTGAAGCTTCACCTCCTCTTTTGTAGAGGAAAAGTAAGAAGAGAGCCTAGGACAGACAATAAATGATCCGAAACGAAGGATGATATAAGAATTGAAAGATGGAAGGGAAATGGAGTAGAGAAGAGGGGTTTAGTACAATTCAGGTCTTCATGGTGGGTAACAGAGAAGCGTAACTGGAAATAGAAGAGCATTCAAGAGAGAGGGATGGAAAAATCTTGGTTAGGCAATATGCTAGCTGTTTGCAAGTATATGATGCATGTAAACAGAGGATGACATCAGCTCGTGGGATGACAAACAGAAGTATAAAGGAAACAGGGAAGTGGTCTGAAACTGAAACAGGAGGAAAAAGAGACTGTATAAACACAGAAGAATTTTCTGAGGAGGGTCTGTCAGGGTGTGTGACACTGTTTCACAAGCAAAGACATTTGGAGGCTGATGCAACAAGATACCAAACAAAATTTTGGCAAATACAAGGCAAAAGTCCTGCAACACTGAGGAAGTTGCTTTTCTCCCAAGCTACTGTTCGTGGCAGTTCTGCTGTATTACAGAGACAAGCTAGTTCCACAGATTTCCTCCTCCTATTCACTTCTAGCAGTCATTGCATCAAAGACATATTTGGGAGACACAGCATTGATGCCTTTCAGTACTTAAAGAGGGCTTAAAAAAATAGAGCAGCTTTTTAAATGGGCAGATAGTGACAGGACAAAGGGGAACATCTTTAAACTAAAAGAGAGTAAATTTAGATGTTAAGAACAAATTCTTTACTGCGAGAGTGGGAAGGCACTGGCACAGGTTGCTGAGAAGCTGTGGATGCCCCATCCATGCAAGCCAGGTTGGTTAGGGTTATGAACAACCTGATCTAGTAGGTGGTATCCCTGCCCATGGTTGGGGTTTGGAACTAGGTGATCTGTAAGGTCAGTTCCAACCCAAAACATTCTGTGATTCTACGATTTTCCAGTTCATGAGCAGTATACTTTATGAAGAAACATTCTGGAAGACAACTACAGATGAGATTCCTCTCTACTGTTCCTGACTTTCCCAGAAAATGGAGGGTAGAAGGGCGTTCAGCATCCTAGAGACAAGATCAGAGAAGACGAGGACTCCATTTTTGGGGAGGAAATGCAACAAAGAGAAGGTTTGGAACAGGCGACTGGGCAGGAGGTGTGGCATGAGGAGAACAGAAGAGGAATAAGAACAGCTAAACAAGAATTTTGAAATAGAAATCACAATCATAGAATGGTTTGAGTTGGAAGGGACCTCTGCAGATCATCTAGTCTAACTCCTCTGCTAAAGCAGGTTCACCTAGAGCACCTGCTTCACCTAGAGTCACTCAGGACTGTGTCCAGGGCGGCTTTGAATGTTTTCAGAGAAGGAGACTTAACAACCCCTCCGGACAACCAATTCTAGTGTTCTGTCACCCTCAAAGTAAAGAATGGGGAAGGAATAGTTAGGATGAAATCAGAAACAGAATACCTCTGTAATTCTTACAGGGCAGAATTAAAGGAAGGCTGCACACCACTTTAAGCTGCATTTTTATATTTAAGCTGATAGGACAGAGCCTTTACTGTGTTTGTGGTTGACACCTAATGGAGCAGTGGTTGGTATATTGGAACCTTCCACCTCAGAGCAATGGTCAAACAGAAGCTTCATGATGTTCAGGAAAGACCTGCACCTTGGACAGAACAAGCTCATGTAACACTCCAGGCTAGGGACAAGATGAGTGGAATTACCTTTGCAGAAGATGATCTGAGGGTCTGAATGGACAAGAAGTTGTCCATGAATCATCATCATGCCCTAGTGGCAATGAAATACAGTTACATACTGAGCTGAATTTGCAAAAGTTTATTTAGAAAGCCAAGGAATGCTGTTACTCCTCCTGCTTGGCACATTTAACACCACATGTGATTACTGTATCAGGCTGCTGGGTCTCACAGTGCAATAGAGAGACTGACAAACTGGATTGAATCCAGCAGAGGCCACCAAGACGGTCAGGGAGCTGGAGCATATGATATCTAAGAAAGAGATGGAGGAAAGTAGGTTTGTTCACTCTGGAGAACAGAAATTCCTTGAGGAAAGTCTTTTCTCAATACTGGAAGGGCAGTTATAAGGAAGACTGCATCAGTTCCTCGCAGGAGGAGGGAGTATTCAGTTAAAGAACAAAATGCAAAGACTGAGAGCTGCAACTGCAGATGTTCACATTAAACATATGGAAAAAATTCTTCATAATGAGAGAGGCCAAACTCCAAAAAATCCTTAGAGACTTTCAAAACTCATTGGGGCAAGGCTTGGAGCAAGCAATTCTGACACTGAAGTTGGCTCTGCTTTGATCAGAGAGCTGTCCCGGAGCTCTCCAGAGGCTCCTCACAATGTGAATTATTTTCCAAATCTTTGCAAAACAAAAGCGGCTCATGCACCTAGGTGAGAAATAGATTAGCAGAGAAACTGAGCCTGTAAACAGTATCTTCTCCCTGAACTGAAGCTGTGGAAGGGATTTGTCAGTAGAAGTGTCTGGAGAGATGGCAAAAGTGGGTGATGATGTCACATTTGGGCAGAGCTAGTCAGACTAGAGAAGTCTGAGTTCACATAAACTTTCCTTTTCTTTGGTTTTTTTTGTTTGTTTTTATGTTTCAAAATTAAAATTAGTCTTTTCAAATTTTTCCATGTAAATCCTCAAAAATGTGAATTTGGGAAATGTGTCTTTTGTAAGGACAAAGATTCAATTTGAATTCAGATATTCCTACTGCATCAAGAATATTCTCATGCAATAAAATAATAATTAAAAAGTAATCATTGCAACAATAAACTTGCTTTTACTATCTTTGTTCTAGAGAAGAGGAGGAAATGTTTCAATCAGCTAATACTAAATAAGATCCCTCTCAGTTATCACTAAACCAAACCAAAATAAAATAAACCAAAGCAAATTAAAATCAAAATATTAAGCTGTTGAAACTATATAAACCTTTTAATATTTTTCACTTCAATTAGTTCTTAGACACAGGAAGCACATAAAATAAAATAAAATAAAATAAAATAAAATAAAATAAAATAAAATAAAATAAAATAAAATAAAATAAAATAAAATAAAATAAGATAAAATAAAATAAAATAAAATAAAATAAAATAAAATAAAATAAAATAAAATAAAATAAAATAAAATAAAATAAAGGTAGTAACCTTTTGAAATTCTAGAAGACACCTATCAGGTAAGATTTTCATTGAAAAAATGTTTCCTATTGTAAAACTTCCTTCCATCATGAGTATTTATATTGTCATTTGCTGTTTTTTATTTTTACGAGTTTTATGACTCCACTGCCTTTCACTTTAAAATGCTGACACAAAGAATTCGGAAAGAGTTGTAGATTAAAGAGTTTTAAACTTTCAGCTTAATTCATTGTTGTTTACTCTTGGAAAAAGCTCTTTGTAGCATTGTTTTTTGCCTTACATATGTGATTCAAGACCATATGTTTCCTCTAATCAGTCCCTTGTGTTTTACCACAGACATCAGGCAAGTTATTGCACTGCTGAACTGTGCTGCTGCTGAAAAGTGACCAATCATCACTAAACTGAGCTTCTTTCCTGTTTGGAGAGAATGATGCCCAGTGAAGTGAAGATCTGGGAAAGGATCTGGATGCTTTAATTGCCACTCCAGATATTTAAGTCTAAAATATAGATATTTACCCTCCTTGTTCAGCTGCCAGTTGTTCTATGGGGTGGCTAAATTTTGCAGAAGACTATGTTCGATGTTGAACTTACCTACAAATTTCACAGTCTGCTCATTGGCATATTCAGAAATGCCACAAATAGTGAAAACCCACTTATATTTGTGTAAGCCCCAATAGGTCTCTAAAGCTGAACATCTGTCTACCATATCTCCTAAGTGGGTAAATATTGCCAAAGCGTTGCTCCAGGAAAAAGCTCTGTAGAAAGTGTAGCTGGAAATACAGCTGCCACAATGATGATGATAATGGCTAGGCTTTGTGAATGAAGATTTGGGAAGGGCTCTCCCCGTGTGGGTGTGCCCTTCCAGCCTGCAGTGGTTTAGCTGAGGCACAGCGTGCGGCAGAACTGGCCCCTTTAACTCCTAAGGGTTCATCTGCCACGGCCAAGCAAGCTTGGATGGTGACAGTGAAGTCCTTGGGACTAGAACCTACAGCCCCCGGTATTCCCAGGAGGTCTCCCATCCAAGTACTAACCGGGGCTGACCCTGCTTAGCTTCTGAGATCTGGTGGGATTGGGCATCAGAGTGGCATTTAACTGCCTGCCTGCCATGATGACTCCATGCCTAATGACCAAACCATTTTACAGGACAGAGGGGAAAATTAGCTATTCTTGTCTGTCATCTGGAGGCCAGGCTGCATATCCCAGGGTACCTCAAGGCAACTGAACACTGCTTTGTGTGTACCCAGTCAAACTCACAGTTGGGTAAGAAGTCAGAATTATTTTGAAAAACAGATGCACCAGGTGCTTTGCTTTAACTGCTTAATATGTTAGATCGGATCTCTAATGTCAGCTTACCCTCTTAAACAGTAATCAAAACCAGAAACCAAGACCAGCTTTCAATAAAGAAAATTTTGCACGGCTCTCTGCCTGTGCACATCCAATGCCACATCACCTTCTTTATCCATGGTGTAATTGTTTTTCCAGCCTCCTGCTTCCTTTGACTGCTCACAAAGAGGCTTCCAGGTAGATGCAATAAAAGTACAATGACATCATATTTGTGCGCTACAGAATATTTCACTTCATTTGGTTTGCATCATGTACTTCCTACTACTGTTCAACAGACCTCTGGATTCACTCATGAAGTATTCTCAGATGTTTCCAACAGAGTACCTGGGTGATGCACCATTAAACAAATCACTTATTGCTGTCTGTGGAGCAATGTTTTCAGAATCTCATAGACCAAATGGAGGTTTTTTTCTTACCGCTTCTTATTTCACAAGTTGCTTGTTGGGATTTTGGTCTTGTGCAAGAGTTTTTATGGGAATAAAGTCTTATCTCAAACAAAGATCTTCCTTTATTTGAATGAAATAAAATGAGCAGCTCTTCCTATTTTTCCTTCTCCAAGAATAATAATTTTAAAAGGTTCATTCAATAAATAAAGGCCTAAAAGACATACCTAAGACGTAGCTAAGTTTTCCATACAAAAATCCAAATCTCTTTTACTTTTACACTGCACTGTTGCAGATATCCCACAACTTAGAAATAAAGCCCTAACGTGTTACCTGCATTGGCAAGATATGGCAATTATTTTTCTAGTTAATCCAGTGCTGTTTTTGAAGATGTCTCAGATGTAAATGAATGAGATCAAGTTACAATCTACTCACCAGCCAAGCCCTCACAGCTCTTTACACTTCTTCTTGCTTGTGAAGTAGTTTAAACCACCTTCATGTTTTACTTGATAAATGGGACAGACTATTTTCAGTGCTATTAACATATCATCTTGACTAGGGATAGTTTACCAGAACACAACTCTGTGTCAGCTGATCCTATTCACTTTGTTCTGTCTTGCTTTGCAGAACTCCCAGGTAGACTCCAAAACACAGCTAAGTTTTCCAGCCAGACACTGTGAGAGAGTTCAGAGGGGATCCAGCAGCAACTGGGAAAGGTGTGAAAAATGGGACCTTTGCAGAAAGGTTATGAGAGTTGGTTGACAGTAGAAGACAGAGAATTAAAGCATACAAACAGAAAAGGAAATTCTGAATCAACAGAGCAGAAGGAAGAAATATGTAGAAAATGTAAGTCAAATGTTGGGTAGATTTTTGCACTCTCATTGGTGGCATAGATGTGAATGTCCATTAAAATCAACCCTGAACCCATGGAACACAGAGGAGTCTGCTCCCTGGAAGAGAGTGGATGCTTTCCCATCACTTTGGACTTCCAGATGTTGAAATACGAATTATTCAGGACTTCTGAGATGACTCTAATTATCCTGGATGGTCTTCAGATCAGCCTAAATGCCTGAAACCTTCATGTTCCATGAATGAAAACTGTCCCAAAACAATTAAACCAGCATATCCAGGTTCCTGCTTGGAAGCAACCCTTTGTCAAGATAGTTTCATTCACACTAGTGAAGGCTCCATTGTTTCTCACTTTTTGCTTTACAAAGTTTTTGCTCTACCAACAACACTTATGGGACTGGTGATGACAATAGGTGATGCTCAGAAGGTTCGATGTATCCAGAAACTTTTTGGACTGTGCTCAGAGGATAACCTGGATGACACCCTCAAAAGCAGGGCTTTGTAAAAAATATTCATTCTTTTAATGTATTTCTTGCATTTTCTTCCCCAGCTGTTCCTTTTGCTCTGTCCTGACCACTGACCTCTTTCTCTGTTCTTCACTAGATTCCTCTCATATGTTTCAAGCTGTGTAACTCAAACAGGTCATAAACTCAACAAAGTTTGATCCCAAGATGAGCTTTGAACTGTATCATATTTGAGTGTAGTGAAGATTAGATCAAGGGATTTTATCCACTCATATCTCATTAAGAGGTGAGGCCTCTCTTCATTTATTATTTCCAGAACATTTAAATTTTTAGAAATAATATTACAGATTGGAAAAAATCTGCTCTAATAGGAACAGTCATTTCAATGCATCAAAATGTTACAGTATATCAATCAAGTCTGTGCTCCAAAGGATTCAGGCAAACACAAATTGTAGGCTGCACTTGTCAAAAATACAACTATTGTCAAAACCAGAATGCAGACCAAGGGAAAATGGTGTATAATCTTGACTTTTCATAGTATAGGCATAAAAAATCCATTGTANAAGGGTCTGGATCACCAATTGTAGCTGGAAACGTTTTTTTTCATCCAATATGTCATGAGTGTGTTATCTTTAGCACATGCAGAAGACTTCAAAGCAATAATTGATAACTTAAAAACTTGGGAAGATTTTTAATCAGAACCTAAATAAAATTAATTTATAATCAATGCATTCTTTAAACAGAGGTAGAGAGAGAAGAACCGACATTTTTTGCATTCCTCAAGTGAGAACTTGTCTACATTACAGTCACACTGAGAGTCCTGCAGGGGTCAGGACTGCCCCATGTTACATGTATATCAAAAAACGTCTGAAGAGCTTCCAGTCAAACTCAACCAAAAATGTATGGAGACAAGCACAACCTTCCCCAGATGGAAGGACTTGAATAAGTACATCCAAGTGCAAAGGAACTACACAAGATGACTCCATGTGGAGCTTCCTTGTGCAGTATATACCTCCTTGCATACAGTTCTCACCCTACAGTGTGCATTGGTAACTTACATACCATATTAACAACAAAATGCATTTTGCATTGTCTAAGGATGAATTTTTGCCCAAGACAAGAGCTCTGCAGTAACTTCAAGGCATGTTTACTGAATTCCCCATCTGTTCAGATCCTTTTGGGGTAGAAGCTAAACTTGAGACTTACTGTTTAGCAGACAGACCAACGATCTGCTACTTGGCCAAAGCTCAGTTGAATGAGACATCCCTGTATTGCTGTTTTATCCAGATTGCTGTCCTTCTCTCTCCCTTGGGTTGGGAAAACCCATGTGTGGCTCCAAAAAAGGATCTGGATCCTAGGTTGTTGTGAGAGATTGCACCTTTCTGTTATTTAGCAACACTTAGATAACATTGAAGAGCAGCTCTTCATTGCAAAGGAGGCGAGGAGAGCCCAGGGGTCTCAGCAGCAGACTTGCTGCCTCTCCAGAGTGCTTTTGGATATAGTGGTAGGGAATAAATCATGCTCTCCCCAGTTTTGGGCTACTTTGTACTACTGTTTTCCTTTCATGCAGTAGCAAGTGTCATAAATCATGCCTTTATAACTCAACATTATATCAGGCAATGAGTTCATTCCTCCATTAAGGAAACAATCCCTTGAGGAGGGTTGCTCTAGACAAGTCCTGTGCCATGCAAAATGCTTCTGGGGAAAGGCATTGCACAACCCTTACCAGCAGCTCCATCTTTGACCTCCCCAAGGGTACATCTACATGGATGCGTGCAAACAGCTGTATATTTCCTCCACTCTAGAGCTCAGCTGGTTGGCCTCATGCTAGCTCTGGTTGGGATCTGCATGACTTCATGTGCCTGAGCTCACAGCTTCCACCAAGGAGCTTTCATGGACACAGGCCCAGGTAGGTCAGCTCATGCCCTACCATGTCTCTCTATGCTGACAATCTCAATGTAAAGTCAAAGGTGACATAGCTGTCCTACAGGTGGTTCAGGAGGTGACATAGCTGTCCTCCAGTTCTCCACTTTATTAAATTAGGAAGACTGAAAATAAAACTGCATCTATCCAACCCCTTGGTCTACTTGGGCTGGCAGCGGTGACTCAGCAGTCAGATGGATGTTTAGTGGTGCATTTACCCAATGTAAGTAAGCTTTCCAAGAAAGGGCAGCACATCCTAGCATGTCTCACAGTGTCTGGTTTGGAGAATGGTCCAAAGATGGTTGCTAACATCGTAAATCCAGGATAGCTGGGATGTGAGAGGTGAGTCCTTGCTATGTTTCATGCATGATTAGTCAACACAAGCAGCTCCATTTCCCTTCAGGGTCCTGGAGAAGGCTGTGGCACTTGCAGCATAGCAGTGCCTCAAAGAACTTAGTTTAATGCCTGCAAAGTAGCAAGCAAGGATGGAGCTGGTTTTGCAGCCCAAGGACTGCACTGAGTGCAGTCCATTTCTTCCCAGTGAGGAAGAATGACCCAAACCTTGCCAGACCTTTCATTGTCTCTGCAACATTATGGTTACATTCAGCGAAGCAAAAAGGTGTGTGGGACAGGCTTAAGCTGTCCCTGGGAGCAGACCACAGCCCTTTGCTCACTGTGTCCTGGAGAGGGGAGATAGGCTGCGAGGGGTGCAGAGGGGCCATATGGCAGACCAGGGGAAGTTTTTTTGGCTGATTTAGAAATGTTACTCATGTAGAATCTTTGGCTGGCTGCTCTTGGCTGGGATAACAGATAAGCAGTTTCCTGATTATCAGTTGCAGGAGTGATAGTCACTTTAACGAGCCAAATACTACAATTTTCTCATACTGGGAGGATTATTCCTATTGGGTAGCTTGGAAAATGCCCAAATGGGCATGAGGAAACACCCAGGGTGCAGACAGAGGTCATGCAAGGTAACAGACCCCCTTTTCCTGGGGTACTTTTAGGTCTTCATCCTCTATTTCCAAAGTGCCAGGCAGTGCAGAGACAATCTGCGCAGACTGGGGTGCCTGTGG
This sequence comes from Sakesphorus luctuosus, assembly GCA_013396695.1. Classification (NCBI taxonomy): domain Eukaryota; kingdom Metazoa; phylum Chordata; class Aves; order Passeriformes; family Thamnophilidae; genus Sakesphorus; species Sakesphorus luctuosus. The sequence goes on from VWZD01010904.1 coordinate 79,406, forward strand.
ACACAGGGTGTATGGCACTTTCTTCACTGCTTTTCTGTTGGCACCATTATTTCTCTACTCAGTCACTGACAGTGATTGCAAGGCAAAACAAACAGCCTTCCTTCTGGCATAGCTTCCCTCTGGCTGTGTCCTTGCTTCCTGTTTAAGTGGCTTTCACTGCATAGCTAGCAGGATCTCTGTTGTTAATTTCTCCCATAAATTCTGGCTTGAATCACAGTTCACTTGAGTTGTATTGCTGGGAGGGCAGAGGTCTGAAGGAGAGAAAGTAGCTGTCATCACTAAGTAAGAATCAAAGTCACAGGCAATTAATCACCATTATTCATTGATTTACAGTATTTAAATTAATTGTCACTATTTGAATATCTAAGCTCCTTTAATCTAAGGTTACCCAAACCACCACACTCCAATGCAATTAGAGGGCTCTTGTAAAGTATTGAAAATGAGTCTTGGAGGAGTTAATGGAGTGTAGCAGCGTAGGTGGAAACTGAATGTAGAAGCTGTGACTCACTGTCAATTTCTTGTACCCCTGTATTGTTTGTACTCTTTTCAGAGCTTCTATTTCTGAAAACTGGCAACTTTAGCCAGCCCAGTAGAAATAAATTAATCTAGAATTAACATTAGGGAAATAAATACTCTAAAGATTAACCAACATATATAACTAACAGTTACCTTACATCCTGAGTATAAAAGGTTCTGTTTGTTGAAGAGGCTGCCCTTCATGATAAGGTTAATTTATGGCATAACCAAAAAGGGCCACTTTGGGTTTTGGTTGTGTACTCAAAAAGAGGGTGGCAAAAGTCCAGCCAGTGCATGACTGCAAAGTTAGACAGGAAATCTCAGAGCCCATTGAGGAAGCTAAAAGAGCATAAAGGGAACTACAAATTAAAGCCAGACAAATAGGACACTATTCATGTGGAAGGGGAAAGAACTGTGCTTGTGCATACACAGTACTTAAGATCTCCTTAGCCATTCCTGCTGATATGGCATGAAAATATATCATAGAATGGTTCAGGCTGAAAGGGATCTTTAAGACCATCCAGTTTAAACACCTTCCACTAGACCAGGTTTCTCAAAGCCTCATCCAACCTGGTCTTGAACACTTGCAAGGATGGGCAGCCACAGCTTCTCTGGACAACCTGTGCCAGTGCCTCACCACTTCCACAGGAAAAAAATTTCTTCCTAGTATCTAATCTAAACCTTCCCTCTGTCAGTCTGAAGCCATTGTCCCTTGTCTTATCACTCCATACCCTTGTCCAAAGTCCCTCTACAGCTCTCTTGAAGCCACTTCAGGTACTGGAAGGGGCTCTAAGCTCTCCCCAGAGCCCCTCCTCAGCTCTCTCAGCCTGTCTCCATAGCAGAGATGCTCCAGCCCTCTGAGTACCTTCAGGCCCTCCTCTGGACTTGCTCCAGCTGGTTCTCACCCTTATGTTGGGGGGCCCAGAGATGGATGCAGCACTCGAGGTGGGATCTCATGAGAGCAGAGTAGAGGGACAGAATCTCCTCCCTCGACCTCCTGTCCACACTACTTTTTATGTAGTCCAGGACATGGTTGGCTTTCTGGGCTGCAAGCATATGTTGCAGGGTCATGTCAAGTTTCCTGTTCAACAATGCACCCAAGTCCTTCTCCTCAGGGCTGATTCTCTATCCATTCTCCTAGCAGCCTGTATTTGTGCTTAGAATTGCCCTGACCCAGGTGCAGGACCTTGTACTTGGCCTTGTTAAACTTCATTAGGCTCACATAGGTCCACCTCTCCAGTTTGTCCAGGTCTTCTTGGATGATATCCCTTCCCTCCACTGTGTTGTCAAGTTGTTATGGGGACCAGAGAAAACATTAGCCCATTCCAACTGAGACAGAAAAATCCAGTTTCAAAAGACTTCAAAAGCTTATCATCCTGAATTCTAACTGCAGAAGGCAGTTTTCCGTTGGACAACCATGGTTATTTTATAGTAGGTTTTTGAACATACTTGCATCATAATTTTCATAATTGCATCATATGCAATTGAATTCCATGTGGCCTTTGTTGAGCATCTGCATATGGGTTAAATATCATCAGTTCATGAGAGGTTACTGTGGAAATGAGGAGAAATAGCAGCCTCAGTCATCAACTCTACTGACTTAACCCAACCTGCCAACACAATCCCAGAACCCCTTATGTGGCTTCATATACGTGTCATTCAACAAAATCAATGGAATGGTCACTCTACATTATCCTACTCAGCTGGGGAAAGTGGAAGTGGAATGGAGTTTTGATCATACACCGTTGTGGACTTCAGAAGCCTTAGTGTACAGACAGATGGCTCTAACAAGGCTGAGGAGATCTTATTTTTTTAATCTAAAAAATTACATCAGGCTGACCTGAAATCATGGCTGCACCTGGGCTGTATGTCCTATGGAATTTCAACATAAAAATTTGCATGACTAGCTATAGGGAACCAGCACGAAGTTGCTAGTATGACTGATGACTGATTATGACATGTGACACTTTCTCTGATGGCACTGATGGAGGTGCTCTCATGGGGCTGCCTGGTCCAGGGATCCAGATTCCATGCCAAAGCAGGGCACAGGAAAGCAGAAAGAGCATTTCAATTCCCATGTCTTACTGCCAAGCATAAACCCAGAATGCTGGCACACCAGGAGAAGGAGAAGACTCCTGAAGGAGAGCTCTTTGAAGGAGGCTTTTGAAGGATAAACAGGTTTCCTTGTCCCAAATATCCATGTTTATCCAACAGGGAAAAGGTTAGGATGCTGCCTGGGTCCTCCATCCAACTCAGCCCTGTGAATGGGACTTAGCACTGAATACACATACAAAACTTTGGAGTGGGCTTCCCTTCACTAGAAGGCATTTGAATCATTGCTCTCTATTCGAGTTATTATTTTCCCCTTGGATTTATATGGAGCTGTTCCTAATCTTCTGTTACATGAATGATGCATAACCCTTACCTTGGTTTCTGCAGATTTTTGTTCTAAATATGACAAAATGTGCAGCTCAACCCAACTGTTTTATTTAACCACCCAAATAGAAAATGGCTTTAAGATTTCCTTTCAAATTGATATAACTTATCTGTTTAGTTTCAAGTTTGATAATTGAACCAGCAATATGCATGATAGTATTAATTTTCACCAACCATAGCTCCACCAGCTCTATTTGAGAAAGAGTCAGTCACCCTTCAGATCAGCACACACAGCATTAGCCATGCCAAGGCATGAATTGTTTGCCAGTGAGATGTCCCTTATGTCTTCCATTTTCTGAGGTGAAAAAAAAAATGTTGCTCAAAATTTATATCTGAAAAGAATTTTGCAGTAGTCCCGATGAAGTACAAAGCAGTTTCCTTCAAGAAACATAAATAGAGAAGATCTGACTGACACCTGAATGGTGAAGAAAACTTTGATCTGTATTTCAAAGACTGAACTGAGAGTGGACCTGTGCTTCCAAAATTGGTTTGTTCTTCTTCCATATAGGAGATACCCAAAACATTGTATTTGGATTTGCTTTCTTATAGACAATGCAAAAACTTCACTGATTGTTCTTTATAATAATTTCTTTTTTAATTATTTTTTGTGCTTGGAAATGTTTGTTTTGTTTTGACTCCTAGAAGATATGTCTTTGATATTTTCCTGAATGAATCCATATTTATTGCACTCTAGTTTTGGTGTTCCATTCTCAAGATGTGCCATTTTACATTTGAAATATCTCACTTAATTCTAAAGCGTTAACTGAGATTTGAAGGAGATCTGGGAGCCATATAAGATTAAATACAACTGACTGAGCCCATGAAAAGCACTAAGAGTCGATTACAAGAGGATTCAGTATAAATTATTGCATCACTGCTATTGGAGAATATGTTTGGTCTCAGAGTTTCCAGAACATGCAGGCAGTGTTCTGGCACCAAGAGAGATCACAAACATATGGTTGGGCTTCATCAGAAAATGATAAAGTATTAGAAAACAGTTATTGGGAAAATTATTTTGGTTATCAAAATTATATTTCCTATTACAGCAAAGTGTTGCCTGTCTCATGATGTGTTGAACTGGGAAAAACATCAAAAAGGAAAGAACTTCATAGATCATTAATGAGTGCAATAACAGCAAAAGTAATAATGCACTGACACTGGTAATTAGGAACATAACATTTTATTATTAGCATAATAAAATGGACTATCATCAAAGGAATCTTATATTAGAAAAACGTGCATTCCAGAGGGAGACTGTTAATGATATATAGAAATTATGTAATAATGTAATGCTTAACAATTTGGCATCTGAATTCCTGTTTTAGACACGTAAGTAATTTCTTTTCTTACGCAACGGTTGTCCTCTTATTCCTTTCCACAATATTTACTTTCTCATACACTTTGTATAGTTAGTGATGCAACCAAAACTCAGAAAGGTTTTTCAAACATAGGAATTCAGCTTACCCAAGTAGTTCCTTTAAGTGTCCCTTAAAGCTGTGATGTGACAGTGGCAGCACTTATAATCCTGAGAGTCAAGAAAATATCCTGGTGTTGCCTGCAAATGACAGAAAAACTCTTCCTATTGTCATCAGAGTGGAGTGCTGAATTTTAACCCACATTTTATTCATCAGGCCCTAATGTAAAAGTAATAATAATAGCAGGTAGGAGAGAAGACTAATGATATTCTCTGGTCATTTAGCTCTTCCCATTTGGTTTCAGCCTTGCGAGAATTTTTATGTCACTTTTGAATGAAATTAAACTTAAGGAGCTCTGACCTCTGATTGTCACTGGCAGGTGTTTCTTATACATAGCTAATCTCTTCTACCTAAGCTGTACGGGTTCACATTTTTCAGAGACATGTTTTAAGTCTATATTTTGGTATAGACTATTTTTTAAAAACAAAACAAAACAAAAACAAAATAACAAACCTGGCACCAGTTAGATCTGTAATTTGAACACTTTCAGGGTCTTCTTATTAAAATCTTTTTTCAGATCTGGGCTCTGCCTCCTGTCCTGATGATGGTCAGATTAATTTCATCTCACTCCACCATACTTAAAGCTGGGCAGCTAATTTGAGGTGTTGGTCTATAATCAGCAGAGGCAGAGGCACATCCACAGGAGCCATATCATCAAGAGATGATTTTATCCATTTTCAGGCAGAAATGGTGTTCTTCAAAGATTCTTTTCAAGTCCAACAGTAGAAAAGTAGCTTAAACCAGGTACATAACTTTTCAGAAGCTGAAATGAGGTGTCATATTCAACCAATCATCTGTTACTGTGTGATTAAGACATCTGTGCATGTCTTTTCTACTGAAGTCAGCACAACACCTGGTCTTTCCCCTTTATTAGTAGCAGCTCAAACAAACTCTTCCAGAGGAAGGTCCAGGAGTACTTGATCTATCCTAGAAGACTGAATGGAGACTCAGGTGACCTCTTCCAGGCCCTGGGAGGAGCTATTGACTCCCTCAACAATAGGGAGACCCTGCAGAGAGACCTTGACAAATTATAGGACTGGTCAATCACCAAGCATATGAATATCAGCAAGGGGAAGTGCTGGATTCTGAACCTGGGATGGGGTAACCATGGATTTATGTACAGACTGGGGAATGAGATGCTGGAAAGCCATTCTGGGAAAGGGACCTGGGGGTCCTAGTTGACAGCAAGTTGAATATGAGTCAGCAGTGCCCTGGGAGCCAGGAGGGCCAACCATGTCCTGGGGGGCATCAGGCAAGGCAATGACAGCTGATTGAGGAAGTGGATTGTCCTGCTCACTCTACACTGGGGCGGCCTCACCTTGAATATTGTGTGCAGTTTGGAGCACCACAATATATGGAAGATGTTAAGCTCTTAGAGAGTGTCCAAAGAAGTGTAACAAACATGGTGAAGAGTCTTGAGGGGAAGGCTGAGGGCACTTGGTCTGTTCAGCCTGAAGAAGAGGAAACTGAGGGGAGACCTCATTGTGGCCTACAACTGCCTCATGAGGAGAAGGGGAGGGACAGCCACTGGTCTCTTCTGCATGGTGATCAGTGACAGGATCAGAGGGAATGGCATGAAGTTGTGTCAGGGGAGGTTTAGGCTGGATGTTAGAAGAAGGTTCTTTCCCCAGAGGGTGGCTGGGCACTGGAACAGGCTCCCCAGGGAAGTTGTCACAGCACCAAGCCTGACAGAGTTCAAGAAGCATTTGGATGATACTATCAGGCACATGGTGTGATTCTTGGGGATGGTCCTGCGCAGGGGCTAAGGGTTCTACTTGATGATCCTTGTGGGTTCCTTCTAACTTGGCATATTCTGTGATTCTGTGTGATTCCCAACCTGGACTTCTATAATATTTTATGAAATAAAGATCAGTTGCTGGATCACAGTCCTCTACAACCAGTCTCTAACAGTGCCTCTTTCTCTCCAGTGGCAAAAAAGTGAGCTCAGACACAAACATTACCACTACATATGTTTCTATTGAACCTGACAAATCCCACCACTATGGTTCAAATAAAAAGCACATCTTGTGCAGTTCAGTCCCAAATATTTGCAGTCTTGATAATGCAATTGGGTATCTCCTACTTTCTAGCAAAGAAGACAGATACTTGAAGCCATTGCAATTCATAGGATGTTTATTAGAAGCAAAGCATCTCTGATATCTGCTATTGAGTGATAATGTGAGATGCTGAAGAGCAATCTCACAGTTTATATTTCAGTACACTTTCTGGTTGTCTAGACACCAGCTGTTTAAGCAAGAAGATGATTAGCACTAAGTAGACAGAATGTTTGAAGATGATAAGGTGGAACAGAAAATTGCACATCATGCAGAATTTTATGTAAATATAAATCAGGGTGCAAACTTCAAACTGCACTAGGAGATAAATTCCATGCATGCTCTCCATCAAAACGAAAATTTGTAGCAGTGAGAATAGTTATGGACTGGCTTTGACCAGCAGTAGTTAATAAACTAGGGGAATGAAAGCAAATAGATTTGAATTTCAAGGTAGCATAAACTGAAAAATCAACTGAAGATGACCTTCTTCTATATTGTTACAATGAATTTGAAAGGATAAATGAGCACAATACATAATAGTCAAAGCAATTAATAGAATTAGTCTTTGAAGAAGGCAACGATTTCTTCCTGTGTGTGTGAAAAAACCTATGTGTTAAAACCCTGACTCCTAATAATGAAAATGCCAAATCAGGGGTTAATACAACAAACTTCTGCCTCTGTCCTTCTCAGTATTATGCTAAATGGACCTCTCCAACAGGAGTGGGAATGGAATAGATCAGTCTCACCAGAAAATGGATGACCATTTGCACAGTTTCAGGTGCATAGTACCTCTTGGGGTACAAATCCCAGCCATTTCTAGGAACAGCACTCTACACTGCAACATAGTCCAAAGAAATACAACTCCTATTCCACCTCATCGCTAAATTTGGTGACATATTAACTTTACACTACAAGTTGGTAACTTGACATGTATTTTTCTAATAAGCTCAAAGCCAAATTCCAGTAGTAAAATTCTGGCATCTCTAAGGGCAAGAGTTTTGATTTGAATGTCACAGAAGGTTTGCCCAATGTCAGAACTCTGTACACTTCTTCCTCACTCCGGACATTTTTGACCCAGTTTTAAAGGTTGTGGAATGAATTCTACCTAGGACTGGCTGGCTTAAGGCCTCAGACAATGACCTCCAGCAGTCCTCATGTGCCACAGCTGCAGCAATGTTGTTGGCCAATAGCAAAATGATGTCACAAGATGAGTTTTTCATGGAAACTGGATTTACTGACAATAGCTTATTTTCCTTTAGAGATGTGAAAGATGTAAACCAGATCATTACTTCCTTCCTGCAGACATTTGCGTACGTTCTATGCTTTATTTACCAGACTGGGCTAATTGACATCAGACATTTGTGTACATAAATATGTGGATGAATATTATCAGCATGGAGGTCGAAAAGTAGAAGAAAGCCCATAGGTAAACAGTTATATATAATCAGATGGGTGGTTAAGAAGCTACAGGTTGTCAGTTTAGATCTGGTATTTGGCTTGTGCGTATTCTTAATGTGCAAGGGCAGAAGTTCACTTTGACAACCACTGGAGGAGAGTTTTAAGCATGAGCATTTCACTGCATAATCTACATAGACTGAGAGCAGGAACAGGCACAGTGATGGCAGCTCAGCAGCAAGCAGCATTTTGGTAAAGGTCAGCAGAGATGTGCTGCCAAACCTCTGAACCATCCTTTTTCAAACCCACTTTTCTAAGGTCACTGTTGCAAGATAGGAGGACTTGTACAGGGGATGAGGAATGTTATTTCCATTTTAGCTGCACAGATCTTGCTGTAGGTTTGAGGAAAGGTCCTGTAAACCTTTGAAAAATCTTTCTTTTATCTCAACACTGTCTCTTTCAAGAGGGAGCAACACTCAAAAGATTTGTACAGCTGAAGTGATTACTGAAAGTTACTGAAAACACAGTGACTGTTGACTAGCAGGCAAAACTAAAAGAGACTTTATAAAGAATTTTTTCCTTATAAATCACTTCTTGTTGAGTCTCTACTGACTGAAATTTGAGAAAGGCATGCAAACATATATCTTAGTGTTGAACATACTACAAAAATGTATCATCTATCTGAGTCTTCTTCATCTATGCAAATAAAACCAGTTATCTTCAGAAATGAGATCAAGATGTGAAGTTTACAGGACACAGTATCACACAGAGCATGGAGGACTGTGTTATTCACCTTTTTGTTGATATGAGAGGTGTACATACTGAACTAGAGGCTTTCTGTGTCTTTCTATAAGAGGCCTAGAAGGACATAAAATAATAAAAAAGTCTGACAGCACTCCAGGTTTGACAGAATACTGAATAAACTTGAGTCATGTGAATTACAATAGCTCATTCATAAGAAAAACAGGAATGCACTGGGAGAAATGAAAACCAACTCTTGGCACCACCAGGGAATGCACACCAGTCTGCATAAGGGTCAGTCTCATAACACATCTGTGAAAAAAAGAGCTGTGTAAAGGACAGGAGATTTTAAAAGAGATTTTGCTCCAAAACACTCATAATATATCCTGGGAATGACTAACTTTCGTCTGAACTGCATAAGAGGATGTGATGTTCTAGCTGAGCTATTCAATTCTAGGACCCTCAACATAAGGATGTGGACCTGCTGGAGTGAGTCTAGAGGAGGGCATGAAGGATCTCAAACTCACTTGGTCACATCTTACACATTGGTCTTCTCTACTGCTGTCTGATAACCAGTGCCAGGCTCTGGCACTCCCTGCAGCTGGAGGCCTGGATGGCTGCATGTTTTTGTGCGAGCTTTTTCTGTGTCATTGCATCCTTTCTGGTGAGTGCCGAGGACATGTCTGTCTGACAAGTGGTTACCATACCTGAGCACCTTCTGAGAGGGCAACGACCACCAACTGAGCTCTGGAGTCCGTATGGTGACTGTGCCCTCCCTGCACACCCTTCCTTGTAAGCTGTCATGCAAACTGCTGCACCATGTCCTGCTGACGCACCAAGTCCTGTTTACCCAATCCGTTTGCCATGCTCCTGGTCACTCACTCTCCCTGGAGCCACTTAAATTTCCTGTGGTTGCCTTTGGCAATGCCTTCAGCATGTCAGTCTCATTCATGAGAGCTGCTGGTTCCTAGCAGGTCTCTTGGCTCTTCCTTAGGTTTCCCTGAATCCAAGAACCCCCTCCTTGGCTCACTCTAGTGCTGCTGTCACTGCTTGCTTCACCGTCAGACTGGTGACTGATGATTTAGTGATGTCATAGGTTGCTGAATAGAAGACAGGTCAGAAGCTGGCTGCTGGCTTGCTCAACTGCTAGTGATGTTCAGCTGGAAGTGTAGCCATTTGGGTATGAATGGAAATCCCAGTCTTAGCAGGAGTTTCTGGTTTAACTGGCTATTATATTGCTATTATGTGGGAGCAGGAAGAAAAGATCTGCAGTTTTGGTGACGTCATAGGAACTGAATAGATGACAGAGGAGATCAAGCATCCTATTTGTTACGGCTGGCTGTGGTGTCCTAGATGACATGGTAGCTGCTTGAATAGGAATGGAAATCCTGGCTTTTGCAGGGGATCTAGGTGTCACTGGTGTCTCTGTTGCTCTTGCGAAGAAGCAGAAAACAGTCATCTGCAGCTTTGGTGATGTCATAGGATGTTCAGTAGATGACAGGGCAGAAACAGGCATCTTTCTTGTACAGCTGAGTGTGATGTCCAGATGGCATAGTAGCTGCTGGGACAGGAAAGGAAACCCTTGCTTTGGCAGGTGTTCTTGGTGTCCCTAGCCCTCTGTTGCCATTACATTCAGGAAATGCGGCCACACAAAATGTGCCAGCCTGAAAGCTGACGCTGGTGTTCACCTTCCCCTTGAAGGCTTTGCAATGCAAACACTGAGAATAGGTGCTTTCCTTCCCACTTAAGTGTGCCATCACATTATTTACTTGCGGTAAATTCTAAAACGTCTAGAGACTGCTCCCACAAGAATATCATGACCAAAAGCTGCCGCTGCCTTTTACCTCCCCCCTGTCGCCATTCAACATAACCACTAGATGGGGCAAGGCACTATCCTAACTATATGTATCGTGTCGTTCTCTAATGGTCCACGAGGGCAGCTCCAAAACTGAAAACATTGCTCCCCGCAAAAATTATCCACACAGAAAGCAGTTCTGACCGTCACTTTTCCATTGCAGCCTGTAAACTGCTCCAGCAACACTGAGGCTATGTGCTTTCCTTCCCACTTAAGTGTACTACCACATTATTTACTCTCGGTAGGTTCCAGCTCAAAAATTGAAAACGTCCAAGGACTGCTCCAGCACAAAAGATGCCAGGACAGAAAGCTGTTGCTCCCATTCTCTTTCCCTATACCATCTATAAACTGAACCACCAATTCTGGGGCTATGCCCTTTCCTGTCTCCTTGAATGTATCATCATATTCTTTCACCCTAGTCAGAGTGCAGTTAAAAAAGTTAAAGTGTCAGGCATTGTTCCTGCAACAAAGGTGCCAAGACACAGAGTTGTTGCTGCTCTTCACTTTCTTACTGTAGCTTATGAACTGCACCACCAACCCTGGGTCTATGCATTTTCCTTCCCATCTAAAATTACTGTCACATTCTTTCTACAGAGCCCAGCTAAAATCTGAAAATGTCCAGCAACTGCTCCCACCCAAAGGGTGCTAAGACTGAAAGCTGTTGCTGGCATTCACATTTCCCTTGCAGCCTGTCAATTGCACGCTAGGGCTACGTGTTTTCCTTCCCCACTAAACGTACCACCACATTATTTACCTGCACCAGATTCCATCTCCAAAACTGAAAATGTCCAGTGCCTGCTCCCACACAAAAAGTGACAGGCCAGAAAGCTCTTCCTTTCTTCACGTAGGCTATAAACTACACCAGTAACAGTGGGGCTATGAATTTTCCTTCTCACTTAAAGGTGAAATCCTATTTTTAATAGCTAGCAACCAAACTTGAAAACTGAAAAAATTCATTGATTGCTCCCACACAAAAGGTGGCAGGACAGAAAGCTCTTGCTGGCATTCACTTTCCCATTGCAGCCTGTAAACTACACAAGCAGCACTGGGCTATGCATGTTAGTAAACTGCATTACCAACACAGACTAAGATCCCAGGTGAACTCACCCTGTACCTGCAGTTTTGTGAAACAGGGAATAAATGTGACTGTACACTTCAGTTAGGAAGGCAAACATATAGCCTCACTATTGGTGCTGCAGCTTTTAGGCTGCACAGGGAAAGTGAAGGCTATGGCAGGAAGGTAAAGACCGGCAACACCTTTCTGATCTGTCACAGTCTCCGGATATTTTCCATTTTTGAGCCTGTTTGGTGTGAGATAGAGTGTGTGATGGTGCATTTAGTTGGCTGGGCAAATGTATAGCCACAGTGCTGGTGGTGCTATTGAGAGGCAACAGGGGGGAAAAAGTCAAGCAACAGCTCTCTGTCTTGTTGCCTTGTCTGTGAAAACAGTTCTGGCACCTTTTAAATTTCAGAGCTGCATTTGGTATGTCCTAGTTTAAGGGAAACCAAGGTGTTTACCAAGACTAGAAGAGGAGACTCCTCCTCCTCAATAACCACTTCGCCCTTTATTAAATTAAAAAAACCCCCTTTAATTAAAAAAATGTATATAAGAAGGATAGCTGTACATTTTCAATTTCAGAGGTGTGTTTGGTATTAGAGTTTGCCATGACATGTTTACTTGGCTAGACATAGGGATAGTCCCATTGCTGGTGGAGTTATTGTGAGCTTACAGAGGAAAGTGGACATTAGCAATACCTTTACGTCCTGTCACCTTTTGCATCAGAATAAATGCTGGACGTTTGCAGTTTTGGAACTGGGATCTTGCTATAGTGACAGAATATTGTGGTAGCTTTAATGGCAAGGAAAGCACATAGCCCCAGTATTGATAGTGCTGTTGAAAGCCTACAACAGGAAGCTGAAGGTCTGCACAAGTTTTCTGTACTGTCGCCTTTTGTGTGGGAGCATTTACAGGGTGTTTTCATTTCTGGAGGTCTGTTTCTGGTAGAGTAAGAGAGTGTGATGATGCATTTAGCTGGCTAGGCCAGTTCATACACCCTTCTGGATACACTGTGAAAGGCTACGTAGGGAAGTATAAGGCCAGCAACATCTTTTTGCCCTGTCACATTTTGTATTGGAGCACTCACCAGACATTTTCAATTTTGGAGCTAGCTCTGTTGAAGAGTGTGTGATTGTGCACTTAGTTGGCTAGGCAAGATTTTAGCCTGTCGTGCTGATGGTGCTGATAAAAAGCTATAGGAGAAAAGGCAAAAACCAGTAAGACCTCTCAGGCAGCTTTCTGTGGGAGCACTCACTGGACATTTTCAACTTCAGATCTGCATTTGAGGTGAGTTAGAGAGTGCCATGGTACATTCATCTTCCTTCCCTTTGTAGCCTTTCAACTGACTGAGGTGATCATGATAACTAGGTGTTAGAGCTCTGGTTTGGGCAGGACTGGGAAATAGGCTGCCATTGCAAGTTCATGGCCAGAAACACCTTTCAGTGTAGGTCACTTCTCCATGGGATAAGCATCTGGTGGGTTTATGTTTTGTTACTGTGCACAGGTGCCCATCAGAGCTAGCCAGTGGTGCATGACTAGGGTGTCAGTGTTAGTGTGGCTTTGATATGGCCTGCTAAGTGAAGGTGACTGGCAGCAATAGTTTTTGACCCTCGCCTGTAGTGTGTGATAAACCTAGCTGTCTGCTCTCCATTTTTGTGCTGGGTGATGGTGATGGTGACAGTAAAATTAGTCTTGGTTCAGTAGGGCTGTGAAGGGGCTGCCCATGGAGGTGAGGGCCAGCAACAACTCTGAGCTGTAGACATCTCTGTGTTGGGATCCAAATTACAGGCTATCCATTTCCTTATTAGGCTCTGGTGATGATCAAGTGACAGAGCACTAGCTTAGGTAGCACAGTAAAATAGCCTGCCACGGGAAGCTAAGGACCAGAAGAGTTTTTAGCCCTTGTCACTTCTGTGTGGGAGCTTTTGCTGGAGGTTGTTGTCTTTTGGATCTGGAGCCCAGCTTGAGTGGTTACTCTGGAGAGGAAAATTATTAGGTCTGAGAACAAGCACAGACCACTGCTGCTGGTGAGGCTGTAAATAAGTTGTAAAAGGCAGCTGTGGCATGGACACTGACTCATTCTTAGCCAGTTCTGTATGACAGCATTTCCTGGAAGTTTGCTTTGTTGTTTTTTAGGTCTGACTACTAGGAGGCAGTAGATGGTAAAAATCACTAGATATCAGAAGAAGTGGAGATCTCTCTATTTGATGGGAACTTAAATGGGCTGTCAAGGGAAGATGAGACCTGACAAGTTCTTCCAGTCTTAGCTACTTCTCTGTGGCAGCCCCAGCTGCCTGCTCATTGTTGTCTTGCTGGGCACTGGTGATGAATGAAGCAACCACAGAACTCAGGTTTTGGTGGGCATCTGAAGGGGCTGCCAATAATGATGAGGGTCAGCAATAGCTCTCACTGCTGATCCCTTCTTTTGTGTGAGCCTTAGCTGGCAGCTAGCCTTTCTCTTGCTTGTTGTGGTCGTGGTATGTGGTCATGTGTTACAGTGGATGGAGCTGCAAAGGAATTTGAAAGCTAGCAACAGCTTTTGGCCCTTGACAGTTCTGTGTTCATTTAGTTTCCCTTTGCTTGTCTGTGCATCTTGCACCACACCCATGGCCACCACTCCCGATTCCTGACAGTCCCGGGATCACTGGGGACATCATTTAAAGAGCTCTGAATGATTGCTAAATAATTACTGGGTAATCATACCCATATTATAATACTCTTCCTTCACAAGTGTGGTTCAGCCTGGTTGTCCAAAAGAGCCAGGTGAAGATTTTATGGCTGCAGCATCATCTCCAAACCAGGCTGCTCTGGACTGTGGTTGGAGGGCCTCGTTCCCTTCTGTATAGGAGAGTCCTGAGCTATGTGACTGGACTTGTTCATGCATTCCCTCAAGAACTTCCATTTTTATTACCTCCTATGGAGCCTGAACAAGGGTCAGAAGGCTGCAACACAGGAGTGTAATCCAGGATTATAATGAATATACATCTGGCATTGATAGGAGCATGCAGAAACACAATGCTTGTACTGCAGCACCAGCGCCAAAGACAACTGGTTGTAGACTGGAAGGTGACACAGCTCAGTTCTCGAGATATTCAAATTTGTTAAAATTTTTGGTGAAAAGCATTTGCTTTGAGCATTGATCAAACTGTATTCACTGCTTCAAGAGAAAGATAATTTGTTCCTGCAAGATTCAGGCACAAAGAAAATTAGAGGAATTACTACTGTAAGTGAAAGGTTTAGGTCTTGTTCATATAACTAAGAGCACTTGTGCTAAAAGTAAAGACATATGCAATAAAATGTAGGCTTGGGCCACACCTAGACTTATTCTCTTACTCTGGGTGTTTCTACAAAGGTCTGAGGTGTTTCTCAGCTACAAAAAAAATAACTCCCCTACTTGGTAATTTGCTACCTCCAGAGACATGGTTTTCCATGGAAGGATTCCCTGTGTTCTGTCATGCAGTTACATGTGAGGATCTCCAGGAACAGAAATTATATTTTGAAGCATTTATTCACCAATTTATTGACTTTCTTTCTTTTTTTTTTTTCTTTTCATTTTGACTTTATTTTTAGGAACTTAGCAACTATAAATTTCTAGGATTTTTACCAGTGAATAGAGACTGGGACACTGGTGCTTCTGCTAATTTTCTTTTCCTCTTGGGAAAAGACCTAAATAATGAGTTTACCTGGAAGTAGTTTTCAAATAATGTGGCGTGCTTTTAAGCTCTGTTCATGTCTTCAACATTTTTCTACTGAAATGTCTTCCCTAACAAGATAGTAGACAGAGCCCTCTGCTTATGCTTCATTCCCTAAATATGCCTTATAAAGGACACAGTGCAAAAGATTCTTAGAGAGGGCAGAATTTGTCAGCCCAACAGAGGTGAATCACTGCAGCTCCTTGCCCCCAAATGCAACCAATAGTGAGGCTGTGCATGTTATTCCCAGTAGACACATGCAGACACACCCCACAGATACACATACATGCATGGCTACCACAGACACACAGAGCGCTCCTATGATTCCAAATGGCATAAACAGCTGTCAGGGCTTTGCAGAAACTAAAGTAGTTCTCCTAGAAAATGCAAGTTCCTTAAGGGAATGACCTGCAGTGTGATCTCAGTGGTTGGAAAAAGTGAGATGAGCACAAAAAGCAATTTGATCTGCAATGTCTTTGGTCCCTGACCACTGGAAGAATGACTGGCTCTTCAGATAAAATGAGGAAGAATACAAAAGACTTGTTTGTGCTGATTGAAAAGTCACTCTTAAAGGCTTCTTCAGCATGCTGTTGCCTACAGATTAGCTCACTGAATGCTGTCCCTTGCAAAATTACAGAGGGTAGCACAGCAGGTGCATGTGGCAGTTGTTTCCTATCACCAGGAAGGAAGCCTATAAGCCTTTTGTGACATGAAGTAACGCACCTGAAAAAATGACTTGTACTAAATGGAAAGCTTGGAGTTATGAGGTTTGTCTTGGAGCTAATACTCATACATTGTTCAAAAGACTGGGAAGATGAGGTCTTAACATATAAAGAGGGATCATATCACTCTATACAAGATCTCTTCTGTCCTTAAACTACCAATTCTTCTGAACAACTAGCAGCACATAAGACCATGTTAACTAGTTCTTAGGTGTCCATAAAATCATCTGGTTTTTATAGTGTTTATGGTTTGTAGTTTCATGGTCAAGATGCCTGGCTACCTGCATGTGATAGTCCCCTGGTCTTTTTGTTTCATTGGACCATGAAGTTGGGAAATAGTTGCTCACAGGCACTTGCTCCAACTTAATTCTAGCTGATCCTATAGGAGTGAGCAGTAGCACTTTTTCCAGCTCATGGACCAACTACAGCTTCAACCTGAGCAGATCTTGTGAAATGTCTATTGGCAAGGATCACAGAATCATTAAGGTTGGAAAAGTCCTCTGAGATCTTCAAGTCCAACCTTTGATCAATCATCACCTTGCCAACAAGACCATGGCACTAAGTGCCATGACAAGTCTTTTCTTGAACACCTCCAGGGGTGATGACTCCACCACCTCCCTGGGCAGCTCATTCCAATGTTTAACAACCCTGTCCATGAAGAATTTCCTCCTGCTGAGTCCGGAATCTCCCCAGGAACAACTTGAGGCCATTTAGTCTTCTGTCACCAGTTGCCTGGGAGAAGAGACCAACTCTCACCTTGCTACAGTGTCCTTTCAGGTAGTTGTACAGAGGGAGATGGTCTCTCCTGAGTCTCCTTTTCTCCAGGCTAAAAAACCCAAGCTCCTTCAGCTATTCCTCATAGAACTGACCCTCTAGATCCTTCACCATCTTCTCTGACCTTCTCTAGGCCCTCTCCAGCACCGCAATATCTTTCTAGGAGTGAGGGGCCCAAACCTGGATTGTCTCAGAGAAGAAAAAGGAGCAGTATTTTGGGGGTATCAGTCTCACTTTCCTGTGACTGCAGACTAGTGCTTTGACTGTTAGAGTTTGGATGTTTCCAAAAGGGTAAAATGGGAGGGTTTTAAATGGGCTAGTGTGGAGACTCATGTATTTTCCTCATTAAAACAAAAATATATGAAATACCCAAGTGAAGTCCTTTAACCACAGGGAGTGGGAGGATATTCAGAATAGGAATCTGCAGTGAACTGATTCTGATTAATTTTCCTTGTAATAGAATTCAAAATTTGAAATTATAACATTTCAAAAAGGAAGCTCTCAAATGTGTTTCTTTATTTTAACTCTGTTACTATTTGTTTTAAAGCCAGGTGAGTTGGTCAGCCTATGTCTACCTAAAGCAGTAGACTAATATGAATAAAGGAAAAGAAAAATAGGAAAGACAGGAAAATTCTACTAGTGAAGGAAAAATTATTTTTAACCTTTAAAAGGCTCACTAGCACATATTTTTGTCCTTTGTGATCAAGTGAAACAAATGTTCATGGTTCCTTATGTTCAAGGTCTGTAGCAACCAAATCTTAGCGTTAAATCAATATGTAAAGTTTTTCAAGATTTTGTGCTACTTCAATATGTCGGCAACATAATTACTACTTAAAAATTGCCTTGTCCATAGATTGTTGGGAATTTTATGATAAATGAATTTTTTATATGAAGTGGTTCATTTAAATACAGCAATATTTAATACTAATTAGATTAGCTAAAACAATGAGTAACAATATTGATTGTTTGCACTGCTTTTGCACTCTTCTTGACCTCATCTTCTATTCTTCTTGTTTTGTGGCCCTGTGGATTCTCTGGCAATCTTCCTGTTTCTGTTGTTTGCAAAGAAAGACTGATGATACATTTTGATTGTCTTTGCTAATATTTGTTAAACTGCTTTTTTTCCTTGGCCTGCCTTGCTATGTTTACATTCTCCTATTTGCATCATTTAGACAGAGCAGGGTTTTTTCAAGAATGTCTGTATACATTACACTTTATAGATAAAGAAAAATGGTTGGTATTTCAAGTGTCTCATGACATATGAGGTCATAATTCTTCATAGGCAGTGCTAAAATATGTTCAATAAAGATGACATTGACAGCATACTTTTTAATTTACTATCAGTCTCTCTGTAACACAAACCTTTCAGGGACTGAATAGGGTGTGGCTTGCTCTTCTCAGTATGAAAGTGTTACAATGTTTAATATTACCTGATATTTATTATTATGGAAAATGAGCAATATCAGAAAAACATTCCATCCATTCAGCATGAAATGATACAGCATACTCTAGCAGCCACATTATGAGCTGGCTGTTGCCAGCAGGCAGAGAAATACTTTCACTTGGAAACCTAAAATCTTGCAGATAAGGATATGCCTTGGAAGAGTAGAAGTCTGGGCATATAGGACACTATTCAAATATTTTAAAACAAAATGTTTTCTCACAGTGCATTTGATAAACATGTTTTGAGAATGCATGTCTCAGATTATCAGTTCCTGAGAAAATCACAGGTTAGTAATTAGCCCAGCTATGTTACTGAGAGTGTTTGCCTAAGTGAAATGGAAGCTGGGGCTCTGCTCCCACATCTACCTTTTCAGATAGAGAAATCAGGCAATAGAACAGGTATTGTAGTGTGTGGGGTGTGGTGGATTGTTTGCACGTCATCTCAGGTGAAGTCATGTCTTAGAAAGTACTCACAGTCCTTGCTATGCAGTGTTATGCAAATATTAAGTGGAACCATAGAACAGAAACAAGTAATTATATATTACTCACTCTTCTGGAAAATCCAAGGCTTTACTGCTAAAAGCTGCTCATATTTCTACTGCACTTCCTGCTGACAAAAAGGAAAACAGGCATGACTTAGATCTGTACAGACCAAGAATTTGAATGTCTCAACTCCACATTCAGACTATGCAGAACTCTGCACCGCAAATAGACATTATTTGGTGTTTTTATTTTCTCTTTTGTGACTACAATAAGTGTCTAGATTCTGCACTTACAGCTATACTGGGAATTTTGGGACAGTGTAGGGATATTTGAGATTATCTGCACAACCTAATTGGGGTATTGGATGTGGGTTAGTCACGACTTCATAGAAAGCTTGGTTACTAGAGCAGTGTACAGGATAAACACTGAAATGCTTACAGAAAATGAGTGGGATAAGTTTTGGCTGAAAAACTTCATGTTGCCTTGCCGTGTACATGTGCTCAAGGAGAAAGAAAAAGACAGTAGGCACATCTAATGTGACAAAATGGATTGGCAAGTTCAACTTTATTTGAAAGAAAATTAACTTTTGGAAAAACATGTTTCGATGCAACTACAACAATCATCACTATGACTTTGGTCTTGAAGCTGATGCTATTCCTCATTTTATCAAATTTCAAACAAAACTATGATATCCAATTAATCTCTCTTTGTGCCAATACAAAGCAGGAACACCTTAGGGTCCACAGATTTGTTTATGACTTCCAGTATCAAAGTACCTTCTGTATGTCTTTGTGTAACCACTGCTTAGTGTGAGATTTATTATATCTCCATGTTAAATGCTAGTCTTGATGCTTCTAGATGATTAATCCTCTCCAGCTCCTAGATTTTTAATCAGGCAATTGAAAGCTTCTTCTTTCTCCCTCCTACCGAAGATAACCAGAATAATTTACCCCTTGCACTGGGATCTTAAGAACATGACAGTGATGTGTTTTTATCACAAAATTGCTACAACACCAAGAACCCTCTGGAATCAGTAATTTCACTCAAGTAATTAATTCAATAGCTTTTTTTTTCAGAGAAACATTTACTTTTCAATCAATCTGAACATAATGTCTTCTAAGACTTCACTTTTTCAACTGCTTTATCTTTTTATTTTCTGTGTCTGGTTATCAACAAGAAAGTCCTCTTATGTTCATGCTAACGGCAGGCTGAACTTAATTAAAGGGTGAGTTTCTGGAGCAATTTGCACCAGGACCCTGGAATTGCTTGCTGTTTCCTTCCCCCTCCTTAATTCTTTTTTCCTGTTACTTAGTACCTGTTTAAAGTAAGAGATGGGGTCTGAGGCACTGCAAAGCTGCAAATACAAACATGTCTGTGGCATGTTCTTATCTGTCTTCTGGCATCATTACAACTAATCCAAGCAGATTCCTTCTAATGTGACTGCCCTGTTTTCAAACCAACCGCCTGCCTCTCAGCATTGTCACAACAAGGTCAGGTCATTCTGGGAAGCTTTGTGCAATATTTCTCACTAGTAACTCAGTGGGAAGAGACCATAGCTCCGGCAGCACCCAGGGCAGTTTTCTTTGTGCCCTAAATTGGTCATGAGAAAGCTTTTGAAAGATGGGTAGGTAAGGTGATTAGGCACAAGTAGTTTAGTGCATCATGTATGCTGATGGAAAAAAATCCTGTCTGGCTGAATCATTAGCTACAGGATTGCAGGAATGTATTATATCATGAAAAGTGAAATTAATAGAATCTGGCTTTCAAAAGGCACAAATAGGGAGATTCTGAAAGAAACCAGGCTAAAAAGAAAGTTTACAGATGGTGGAAAAAAGGGCTGGCTACTTATAAAGAATTTACGAAGAGAGCTAGGTCATGCAGACAAAAAACAGGGAAATAAAAATGCAATTTGAAGTTAACTTGGCTAATTCTGTTAGGGATAACAAAAAGACCTTCTATAAATACATTAACAACAAGAGGAGGGGCAAGGAAAACCTCCATTCTCTGTTGGACTTGGAGGGAAATATAGTTAACAAAGATGAGGAGAAGGCTGAGGTACTTAACACCTACTTTGCCTCAGTTTTTACCAGTAAGACAGGTGGTCCTCAAGTCAAGTGGTCTCTGGAGCTGGTAGACAGAGAGAGGGAGCTGAATAGCCCCCCTGTATTCCAGAAGGATATAGTTAGTGACTTACTGAGCCAGCTGGATCCTAACAAGTCTATGGGACCAGAGGGGATCCATCCCAGGGTGATGAGGGAGCTGGCAGAGGAACTTGCCAGACCACTCTCCATCATCTTCCAACACTCCTGGCTCTTTGGGGAGGTCCCAGATGAATGGTAGTTGGCCAATATCACCCCAATCCACAAAAAGGGCTGCAAGGCTGAC
>VWZD01010904.1:101087-215244 GCA_013396695.1 Sakesphorus luctuosus
TCTAGAACTACCTGAAGGAAAGTTGTAGCCAGGTGTGGGTTGGTCTCTTCTCCCAGGCACTCAGCAATAGGACAAGGGGGCACGGGCTCAAGCTCTGCCAGGGGAAATTGAAGTTGGAGATCAGAAACAAATTCTTTGCAGAGAGAGTAATCAGGCATTGGAATGGGCTGCCCAGAGAGGGGGTGGATTCACCATCCCTGGAGATTTTTAAACTGAGTTTTGACATGGCACTGAATGCCATGATCTGGTAAATGGACTGGAGTTGGCCCAAGGGTTGGACTTGATGATCTCAGAGGTCTTTTCCAACCCAATCAATTCTATGATTCTAGGATCTGTCTGTACACCACATTACTACAGTAGTTGTCATTACCTTCTCATACTCCTTACCACTGGATAAAAGTTAGGCCCACTCTGCATTTCCCAATCCCTTTTTCAGTGACCCTAGAGCTCTTTCCTGTCCCTAATTACTCCTACAGTATACTCAGCTTCCTCTTCCCATTCATCACTTGTTTGGCTGAGGAAGACAAATTGGAAGTGAAATTGTCTGTTACTTCCCCAAGGTTGCAGTTACACGCTGCTGTTGATTGGCTACTGTATTTTGTCTCAGATTGGCTTTTTTTTCCATTTCCTGGGTAAGAGTGTGAATGCAGTCCCCAATCATTAAAGATTACTTACTTTCCTTAGTAACATTACCAAGAATTTAGCCAACACATCAAGGAAATTGATTCTTCCCCTCTATTCAGCACTTGTGAGACCACAGATAAGATTCTGCATCCAGATTTGCCTCCCCAGTACAAGAAAGACATTGGCAAACTGGTGGGAGTCCAGTGGAAGGTCACTGTCATGTTCAGGAACTGGAAAAGACACACAGAAAAAGACATTCTCATTTAATTCAGTCTGGAGAAACAACGGTTATGTGGGGACATAATTTTAGTCTTCTACAATGAAAAGTGGGATTATAGAGAAGAAAAAGATAGATTCTTCCCAGGCATACAGAGTGAAAGGGCAAGAAAAAAATGGAAGCAAACTATATATAATATGGGAAATTCTGACTTAAGGAAAAAAGTCTTCACAGCATGGATGGTTAAGTATGGGAGCAGATGTCCAGAGATGATGTGGACTCTCAAAACATGGCTGCTTTGAAGATAACCCTCTTAAAAGGAGAGACTGGACCACATTATGCCAGAAGGATTCTTTCTATCTAAATTATTTTGTGATTCTATATCTTGATTATTATGAACTTCTTCTTAGCCATATTTACTAAAAATTCACAACAGATTTGCAAGTTGTTTAATGGGGGGAGCAGGGATGGGAGGGGGGGGGGGAGCATGGCAGACAGATAAGTAATGCTATCAGATTCCTTTCCTTAGAGATATGTTTGTCCTGACCACTGGCAAAAATGATAGACCACTAGCCAGCATTATTCCTTGCTTAATGTTAATATCTGCAGTAAAAAATTCAGATTACAATTAGGAGTTTCCTTTAGTGCCATTCTTAATGCAGGTATAGGTGTATTGTTATTGATGTCAAGGTCTCTGTGCAGACATATAACAGCACTGTGTTATTTCTGTTATGTGGCATCTGTGTACAGCAGATTTCTGCAGGATAAGGAAATACTCAAGTAGTGGCAAATATGAAGAAGCTGAAACATTAAGGAACCTTCAACCAATGACATGACAATCAAAGAGGTAAGCTTCCATGAAACAATCATATACTCAGGAACCGGTTTGGCTTGCAATACCTCACAAAGCTATGTGAAACATGAGAGCTTTCCAAAGCTGTTGTTTGAGAGTCCAAGGAGTGTGAGAACAGACAGCAGGGAGGAAAATGAATGCATGCAAATTTTATGTAAATGTCTTTTGTGAGAGTGTGATTGAAGTCATGGAGGAGGAGCCCTGTTTCAGGCCAGTTTAAAAGCCAGAGACAAGCTGTCAACTTGAGATCAAGTCTCTCTTCTTTCTTCACACAAAGACATGTGGTCAAGGATTCTTTTGAGTATTCTGTCCTTGAACTGGTTTGCCAGAGTGTCTTCTGAAACGTAAGTGTTCATACATTCTGTGTTTTTATGATAACATAGTGTATTATATTTCTTCTGGAGCACTGCTATATAATAAACAGGATGTTTGAAAACTAGTTCCTTAAATGTGCCTGGAATGGAAGCAGGTGACACTGAAGGACAGTTTGGAATGATGCTCTCCATCTTTCTATGAGGGAGACTGCTATGAAATCTAATTTGAATGACAAAAATCTGAAACTGGAGTAGATGAAGTCTGACCTGCATGGCTAAAGTGAGAAGAAGGTTCAAGACTAGACTAGCAAGTTGTACTAATGATCAGGATTGATATGCATCAGCAGTACAGAGGGAGCAATGTACAGAGGGAGCAGTACAGAGGGAGCATCAGCAGTACAGAGGGAGCATGAGGACATGCCAGAGGCCAAATAATGGCTGGAAGTAGGGATTATGCTGAATGGCACTTCTAGTGTTATTAGTATCAGTACTTATACCAGCACAGTCAAAGTCCATGACTTTATACAAACAGAAGATTTCGGCCACAATTTTCAAAAATATACCAACATTAGAGCCTAAATCTGCTTCTCAAAAATTCTAAATGAAAACACTGCCAAAGAGAATCTACCTTTCTCAGATACACTGTTAAATTTATTAATTTTACTACTTTTACTTTTGGTCTTTGAATTTCATGCAACCTGAACTAGGCAAGTGAAAATAACAATAAAGGCAATATGACCTAGTAAACCTGTGGGGAAAAAAGGTAAAGGATCAGTTTAGAATGAAAAGATTGTGTGATTCATGTTTCACTACAGAAATTAATTCTGTCATACATTATTTGGAAAGCCTAGTTTAGGTAGCAAACTGGTGGAGAGCAGTAGAATGTTAGACAAACATAGCAAATATGAAGGAATGTTTTTCAGAGGAATAATTTCGGGAAGGAAGTCTGCCTTGATTATAGAGAGCAGTATAAATTAAAAAGTTCAATAAAAGAAAGAATCAAAGGAAAGAGCACAGGTTGAAACATGGAAACACAACAGAGTATGCGTATTAGATTGAGCATTCCCTGGAATATCCTGCAAAATGGAAAAGCATTCTTGTGCATAAGTGGATGTCTCACCTAAGAGATACCCAGAGAAAAAGCAATTTAAAAGTTGTTGCAACAACTCACTAGTGTTTTGTCCCTGAGCACAAGAAGAAGCTAAATATCACTCCTCCTTATGGGACATTACAGAGGTTTAAGTACACATATAGGTCACAGGAGGATAAATCCAGCTAAGCTTGTCACATGTTTAGCCATTTTAGTAATCAGAGCTGTGTAAATACTTGGAATGGAAAGACCCGGTATCATGCTGGATAATACAATCCACAGAATAATGCCAGTCTCTCAGCTCAGAAAGAACTGTGAGGGGTTAAAAACTTGACATTTGTACTACCTTAGCATATTATTTAAAATTCATCAAAAGAAATGGAAATGCTTCCACTGGTTTGAACAAACTTTGAACCATGTCTTCCTTCACACATACGGCATTTCAGTGGTATTTTCCTCTCCTGTTTGCTCTAATTTTCCTTCATGGCTGAACTCTCTGCTCTGTTCTTGCCTTCTTACAGTCAGTATGTGCTGCTGGTCCCATCAGTTGTGCAGAGCGACTCTCCACAGACTGCTTGTGTGCAGTTCCACAACCTCACTGAGACTCTCTTCGTGAGCATTATCCTGGAATATGGCAGTATCCAAAAGACTCTCTTTGAGGAATCCGTGACAAAGAATGATTTCTTCAAATGTGGCAAATTTGAGGTATTTTCTCTTTTGAAACTACTGAAGAGGGTGTAGAAGCTGGAAATACTTCTGATTGTTACTCTCTTTGTCAATGAGAGAAAGAAGACGAAGTGTGTAAAAAAAGATAAACTGCTCAAAAGACTGACAAAATAGGCAAAAGAAAGGCATATGGATTGTAAGAGGAAGGTAGAGAAAGACTTTCCCTCTCCATTCACAAAGTGAATAGAAAAGAGCTTTAGATTGTCATCACAGGTGCATGCTCTGCATGGGACTGTCAAAGTTTCAAGGTGGAGAACCCATATGAGTTATGCTCATTCTCTTTCCTGTGACTCTGCAAGATCTGTGTACATAAGACAAAAAAGTCCTCAAGGTTAGGTCTTCGAGTACACAGCAGGAGAAAACACTTCAGAATTGAGGTATATGGCTGTAGCAACCTGCATGTAAGCAGGTAGCTAAATGAGCTGAGGAAATGCATAGGACAGAGCATAGCTTCAGATCTTAGTACCTGGTGACAGATTATGGGACTTCCATGGCAGAAATATCCAGAAATATCTTATTACCATTATGGGGCTTCTCATGACTTTGTGTAAGCTATTTATGACACAATCGACAATCAGTATCTTACTCAAAACCCATGGGCATCAGGGGTCCTCAACATTTATCACTTTTCTTCTGGGATTTTTTTCCTCTCCAGGTTCCTCCTGCTACTTCTGATCCTTTGGCATTCATTTCCTTCTCTGCCAAAGGCACCACAGTTGATCTTGCTGAGAGAAGATCAGTGGCAATTCAGAATGTGGATAAAGCTGTCTTCATCCAGACGGACAAACCCATCTACAAACCAGGGCAAACAGGTGGATGATGAGTATGAGTCAGCTAGAGAAGTGAGAAATTGAGTACAAGGGTGGGTCTAGAATGACAAAAGCTTCCTCTTGTGAAATAAAAGACCTCATCTGAGGTTGGGATTGTCAAAAGTTAGTGAAAAATGGAATCAATTAACAAAATTGCAACAAATTAGTAGAGCTCATTTGTTTTTACTGCGTTAATTTCATTACAGGATTGTGAGTTCTGTCAAGTTTACTTGAAGTTAGTCACATAAGAAGTATCCTTAAAAATACAGAAAATAATAGCTTAAATTTGGAACTAATGAAAATTAAGTAAGTGCCTCAATTTCTGTCAACAGCTCTTTCTATTTAACTGCTGATCTGTTTCAAAGTGCTGATTCCATCACAATACTTAAATGACAGTATTAGCTGTGGTGTAGTTAGCTATCTCTTTAGCATAATTATACATCAATGTTACACAGATTTTCCACTTAGAATAAAGACAAATTCTTTCTTCTCTGTGATTTTTACATTGATCTGATTTGTATAAAGAGTTTTTTAGGAAACGCTGCAGAGAACAGTCCTTCAAAGAGGACTAAAGGCAGAATAGAGTAATTGTATTATATACAATAATATACAATACAAGTATATATGTTATCTATTATACAATATTGTACATATTGTATAGAGAAAGTAATTGTATATACTGTAGAGGTTACTTTAGTCCCAGTGGGTCATAATTTAAGATATTTCAGCTGACAGTTACTTTGGTTTTCTTTTTTCACTGGCTAAGATAATCAAGTTGTCCCCAAAAGCTCAGGTATACTTTGTTTCTGTTGTATATTGGAGAAATTTATCACTACTAATAAATTAATTGACAGAGGTATCTGGATGTGCAGATGGGGATATTGTTATTGTTGTTGTTGTTATTATTTTGGTGCTAGGTTGATGGTTGGACTAGACAATCTGGAGGTCCCTTCCAACCTTGACAATTCTGTGATCTTTTTTTGTTCTATGTCCATTTCAGTGATGTTTCGTGTGGTCAGTTTGGACACTCAGTTCAGACCTGTTCAGGAGACAGTAAGTATGAGTGATAGTCAAGACTTTTCAGGCACCCTCTTGAGGCACCTGTTCACTGAGACTCTCTCACTTAGAAAGTGAATAAGAAGGATATGGGATAGGCCTTCTGATATTTTTTGAGAACTGCTGTAACTCCTTAGCTTCACACTCTGTTCTTTCCCTGCCTTTATATAAGGTCTGAAAGCACGTCTGGAAATCTCTCACATTGCACAGGTTTTTTAGTCACTTTATCTGCCCCAGATATGTAGAAAAAGACGGGATTTTTTTGTAGAAAAGATAAATTCCAAGCCAATTACCCTCTTAAAATTACAGACATGAGTTCTAAATTGTTTCCTTGGCCCAGTCTTCTCTGTAAAGTGAAAGATGTTCACAGCCTCCTCTCTGTTCTAGTCTTTCTTAATCTCCACAGTTAATTTCTTGATGTTTTGATAATTTTTTTCTCTCTCCCTTTTTTCCTCCTTCAGTATCCCAGAATCATCATGGAGGTAAGAGATGCCACAAGTTGATTTGGAAAGACTATGCTTCATCATTCCCCATACAGACAATACCTGAGGGAAGTTTATCCAGAGCACATTGTTTAAAGCCAATGGACTTGGAGTTGAACAGTGGCAGTGCCCATTATCAAGTACTAGAGAAGAAAAAATCAGCACAACTAGAGCTGTTAGTCAGAAATGTCATAGGATTGTTGCTGTGTCTTTCATTAGAATTCAAACTAGAGGCCTCAGTCCAGTCTTACTTTGGTAGGACTACAGTAAATGGGCTGGTGAAATAGCCTCATTCTCACACAGGCATGAGAATACTAACTTACGAAAATGCTATGCTCTGCTGGGGACAGGCTAATAGTGAATCATTCTTCTACCACATTTCACATTGCTAGATCTCTAAGCCTGTGTCCCAGTTAGGTAGTATTTCTGGATGATCTGAGATCATCTGTCAGTGTAGGTGATTCCCAGTGAAACATAAACTTAGGCTTGTTTAATCCACAGGCAGAGATGGAAAATTAATGGGTAGTCAGAGCACATGTCATCAGCCCGAATCCCATTCAACCTGTCATGCACTTAGCCAATTTGTCAGGAGACAACACCTGAAAGAAGGCAAGAAAACAAGACACAGGGTGATAAAGGTATTTCTACATCTGTTTCTTCCACTGTCCAGGATCCAGACCAAAACAAGATCTTCCAGTGGTTGGAGGTAGCATCTAAGCATGGAATTGTCCAGCTCTCCTTTCCACTAAACCCAGAGCCTATTCTGGGGTCCTACGACATCACTGTGGAGACAAAGTCAGGAGAAAAAAAATACCACTCCTTCAGAGTGGAGGAATATGGTAAGTAAAGGTTTACAAACTACCCTATGCTGGCAATGAGACTGACTCTGCCTAAGTCAGATAGGAACTACTAGTGCAGAGTTTAAGTCCTTTGAACTCTCCACTTCATGCCTGGAAAAGAAAGACATGGAGGGAGCTGGGTGGACACAGTGAAGGCAGGAGGGCATTTTGTTTTCAAAAGAAATTTGAGAAAGGCAGTATGTCTCAGTGATTAAATTAGAAGTCTAATTCTTTTCTGGGCTTGGCACACAATCACTGTGTGACTCTGGGGTACACATCCTATCACTCAGGCCTTACACTCTCCATCTGTTCCAAGGCAAAGTGAATGTCAGGCCTGTCCTCTTTTGTGGACATCACTATATAAAGAGCACTATGCAAGAAAACTCTGAAGATGTCTATAAAATAGTTTATGGGACAGATACCAGATTGTTACTGAGGGGGGCTGGATAGCCAGTGAAAGTGCAAGATAGAAACAAGTGGGTAGTGGGGGTGCCAATGCCCTCATGGAGATCTGTGTACTCCCTGGAATAGACAATATCAGGGAGTTGCTAAATTCATTTTGACCTTACAAGTTTTCTCATCTTAGAGTGGTAGATTTTCTTAGCAATTCACAGAGAAAGCTTGAACAACTCCCAGTTGTGTGGGGTTTTTTGTAAGGGCAGTAAAGCACCTTTCCTGCTTACCCTCCAGAGTTCTTTCACACCTTCCAGTCTCCTGTGTACAGATGTTCAAGAAAAAGACCTTTTCCAGATAGGTTGTCAGTATTGCTAGTGACTTGGGATAAAAGATAAGCTGAAGAGAGACAGTGTCAGTGACGTGTTTGATTTTACTATTTCACTTAATCACTTGCCTTTCTCCTGCACTGGGGCTGGATTGCATAATAACTTTTGTTCTCCAGGTCTTAGTGAGTTTGAGACATCAGCGTTACTCCCATCCTTTTCTTTAAGAAAAGAGATTAAAGGCATTAATCACAGTTCTTACTGTGACATAATTATTAGTATGAATATTGTTTAATTTTAAAGTAGTTACTCATCTTACCACTGAAGCTTATTTTTTTCTATTATATTTTCTAATGTAATATCCTACAGTTCCTAGTTAGAACCATTTCCTCTCCCTAGTGGATGAAAATGTCTTTGCGAACTTTGTTTTTTACTGTCTTACACACACGCACACACCTGCCTATGGCATGCAATTGCTGATCAGTCATATTCACATTGCATTCTCAGTGCTGCCAAAATTTGAAGTGACAACCACTGGGCCAAAGAGGATTTCTTTCTTTGATGAAGAAGTCAGTATGAAGGTTTGTGCTTCGTAAGTATCAGAGGTCAAGGCAACACATTTGTGCACAACAAACTCACAATAGAGGATAGTGTGCTGTGCTGGAAAACAGAGATCCTGCTACCAATTCAGAGTATGGGTTAGAGCAATTTCTTTAGCTATGGCTTCCATTAAAGCTGAAAGAGTTTGTGTGCATCCCAAGCAAGCATTGCATACTTTCTATCTGTTGTTTTTTATTATTACAGTAAGAAAGCATCTACCATTAAAATTGCTGGCTGTGACACTGCCAAAGTACAGAGTGCTATGAGCTAAAAGGAGTCTTTCTACAATACACCCTACTTTGTGTAAGGCATTAATGAGAAACAGCAAGCAGGAGGGAATGATATATCAACCCTGAGTCCAGCACCACTTTCTAGCTTGAGATCTTGAAGAATGACTACGCGAAGACAACACCAAAGCAGGCTTTTTTTTTTTTAACAAGATGATGGCAGAAACAGCCTGAAAATAGTGGAAGGGAATTCTGCTAGAGCTGACAGGTCATCATTCCCTGCTGCTCTTCTGTCTGTGGGCACTCCTGAGGGTTTTAGAATCTGCATTGCTGTGCAATTTTTGCAGGTTTCGTGCTAAATCCACAATTGGATTCTTTTGTCTCTTCCTCTTCTAGGTATACTTACGGTCAACCAGTGCAAGGGAATGCCCAAATCAACGTGTGTCAGTGGCGCTTTTACAGACCACGGTGTGAAGAAAACCAGAAAAAAGCCTGTGAAGCTGTCACTGGGCAGGTACGATATATGACAAGTCTATTCTTCCCAGACAGCTTTCCTACTTAACACTTAGCACAGTATTTGGTGGTCTCATTAATTTCCAAGGGAAAACCAGAAAGACAATCTTAGAAGTGTCTTTTTTCTCACTGTCTCACAGGCAATGCTGAAAGACCGTGAATGTATCTTTTGCCAATTACTTTATCAGAAGACTTTGATTTTTCCTTCAGAAAGAGTCAGTAGAAAGGAGGGAAACATGAAACTGTAAATTTGTGATCATTCCTAAAACACTGGAGTTGTGTTCTTGCCAAATCTAACAAGGAAACTTCTACTGGGAGTCTTTGAGGGCACTAGATGTTAAATGAATTATGAATTTCTCAGGTAGCTCAGACTCATAGAATGCAGGCATCATGCAAGGGGGGTTTAAGAAGGAGCATGAGCATACAGAAGACTGGGAAGGATAAGGAGAGAAG
This sequence comes from Sakesphorus luctuosus, assembly GCA_013396695.1. Taxonomy (NCBI): domain Eukaryota; kingdom Metazoa; phylum Chordata; class Aves; order Passeriformes; family Thamnophilidae; genus Sakesphorus; species Sakesphorus luctuosus. The sequence goes on from VWZD01010904.1 coordinate 110,610, forward strand.
TTTCGAGGTGCAAGAATAAATGGTATTGGAACAGTAATCTGGGAAGGAAACTGGGGAGTGAAAAATGTAAGGTAGGAGGGGAGTTTCTCAGAGTCCCAGTAATACAGATTTAAGAGCAATTTTCCAAACCTTGAAAAAATGGTCTTTCCCTTTCTGCTGCTTTTTCAGCTGGGGAAGGATGGCTGCCTCAACACTGTCATCTCCATCAAAAAATTCCAGCTTTACCGCAGCTATGCCAGGATGTATGCCAGCCTCAACATAGAAAGCATCGTCACAGAAAATGGAACAGGTAACACCAGCTGCAGGTTGGCAGTAGCTCATTAAAGCTAATACATGGAAATCCCTGAGAGGAATGCCCTGGATCACAATCTGTGTGGCAAACAGCCAACAATCCTCATTTTCTCCACGTAGCTCCCACTCCAGAGCATCACCATTCCATATAGCTTATCAAAAGGAACAGCTCTCTGCTCATGTCTGCTTTCTGTTTATTCTCCTTTATCCTGGGTGTGTCTCACAGGTATCCAGATGAAGGCCTATGACTATGTTGCAGTCAACCAAGAAAAGGATGAAGTGCTATTCAAGAATATGGATTCCTATTACAAGAGGGGAATTCCTTACTGTGGTGAGGTGAGTACATGAGAGGATGCATTTGGACCAAAACTCCCTGAGGTCCAGCATGATGATCTCCACGATTCCCCCTTTATGGCTTTCCCCTAACTCTACGCTGTCAGCTTCCCATGATAATGCTACTTAACACTGACTGCATAGTTCCCTTGTTAGATTAGATACTCCTAGAGAAAAAAAATTGTATCATATCTGCAGTGTTAGGGTTTCTCTTCTGCCAAAGTCACAGGATGCCTAAAAGGCAACTAAGTGAAAGGTTGTATGAATAGGGAAGAGGAGTCTTCAAGAAAATACTTCATCAACAGTTATTCCAAAACTGAAGGTAAAATTTACCCTGAGTTGCATCACACTGGGGATATTTACTTAAATCAGTAGAGGTGTTGGAGCTCATTCAGACCTCTTGGCAACATGCATAATGAAAGATAAACCCAGGCACAAAAAGGAAGATGACCTGTACAGCATCATTCTGGCATGCAATGGAGACAGTGGGTATGCACAGATACGTAGTAGCTGAATGGTGCCACCGAGCTCCACAGGTTACCTATCACCATCAAGTCATCTCGTTGCTTTAGATTTGTTAATCAATACCCTCCAAAGAGTATTTCTTCACCATCTGTGGCATATAGTTTGTTCTGCACTGATGGGAATTGCCTACCTTTGCCTGTCACAGAACTATTGCTCCCTCAAAATATTGAGGAGTATTTACCACTTCAATACATTTCACTCCTGATTTCTACTCCCTGCAGTTGTCCTCAGTGCTTAAGTAAGCAGAGAATTTCTTTGTCATTGTTGTTGGGTTGGGGTTTTTTTTCTGAATCCCTTGAGTATTTCTTTTTGTTCAGATCACTGTGACAAATGTGGATGGTGAGCCTGTTGGCAACAAGACTGTCCTTCTGGAGCTCAATGAAGAATACCTGGCCAACTATACCACTAACAAAAATGGCACTGCTGCTTTTTCCATTGACACATCCAACTTCTTTGATCGCAGTTTTAAGCTGACAGTAAGTAAATGTAACCTACAGTCTAATTAATGAAAAAATATTTTGTTGGAGGGAGGGATTAAAAGCAAAATGTGCAACCTGTGTGAAAGTAGTATGAGAAAACACCAGTGCCTGACCCCGTGTTTTTGGGCTGTAGTGATCTTTAGCACCTCCTTGCTTTTCCTTCCCACTAGAAACTCTTTCTGCATTCATCTTCCTTCTCTTTATTCTGTGTGCCAGAGAACTTTCCTCACAGACTGTGCTGCCTTCCCCATCCAGCCTGGATGCACACCAGCATCTCCTCACTGCTACTCCCTGCTTCCCTGGATTTCTGCTGGCAGAAACTCATGCCTGTTACTGTCATATGGTATTCTTGTGTTGTCATGCCTTTGCTCTGGTGTGATGGGAAGAGCTGAGAAAAAGTAGATTGTTTGAGAACAGTGCCATTTTAATTCACAGTAAATCCTAGCAGTTTATCCAACCGGTCCTAAGCTTGAAAGGATCTGAAATAACCTGCCTACTGCAAAGTACCATAGGCCACTCACTCTGCACTGGTGAAGCACAGATTTTTCACACCAGCTCCTACTCTTGGCTTAAACAGTCTCTCAAAATCAGCTTCCTAACAGAGTATTTTAGAGAGAAGAAACCTTTGACTTTAACTTGCTTTGCTTTTTTTTTTATTAATTTCCATGCTATTTATTGCCCATGTATGATTCTTCCATTTCATAGGTCAGACAGGCACCAGATGACTGTGCAGACCTTTCTTGGGGGATTCAAAATGAGCCCCAAGCCTCATTCTTTGTCCGGCGTTTCTACTCACGGACCAACAGCTTTTTGAAAATTGAGCCAGTGCCAGAGAAGCTCAGCTGTGGCCAGCAGCAGAAAATCAATGTTCACTATGTCCTGAACAGAGAGGGCTACAGCAATGCCACACACACAACCTTCTACTATGTAGTAAGTGCTGATGTGACTCCCCAAACCTCTCTTTTCTTTCACCTTCCCTTGAATACCTTGTAAGGCAGAAATCTCCCAATCAGACAATGGTTACAGATCATGGCTCAACCTTATCACCTTTGAGGCTTCTCAGAACACTACTCAAAATCAGTGATTTCATGGTGAAAGCAGGAAGATTGTTTTAATCCAGTCTCATGAGATTTTTCTATGCCCAGGTGATGACAAAAGGAAAAATTACTTTCAGTGGACAGAAGCAAGTCAGCATTTCTGGTGGTAAGTTCTAGACCATATTACTACTCATGCTTCAGAGCACTGTTCTGAGCACCAGAACATAGTAAGTTTTGTAAGAAGTGATGAAAGCAGACAACTCTAGTTAAATCAGGTATTATTTCCTAAATCCCATGATCTATTACGACTCACAATATCATTTGCTTTTGCTGCAGCATCTATGCAATCTCCCATATCATAATCAAATTTGTCTTATTAATCAAAAGATGAAAATTTTGTTGTGATGAAATGCATGGAATGTAACCTTCATGTGTTTAACTTCTTGCCAAAGTGTATTTACAGTTTCACAGTTATTCAGTGACATCCTAGTCTTCACCAATTAGAATAATAAAATCTTTTATCATTTGAAATAATAGATGTCCCATTTGACAGGGTAATTTAGCAGTTAACTCCTGAAATTCACTGCACTTTCAGAAGTCTCCAAATACCCACAAATAACAGTGATCCTGACCTTCATTCTTTCATTGTTAAAAATACCTTTTCTTGCAGAACATAGTGTCCTTCCAGTCTTCAGGAGGTGGCTTAAGGAAGCCTCACTCCGCATGTAGAACTTGTTTCATATTTACTATCTTTGTTCTTAAGCTTAATTTTCTGTCCATGCACTAGCAGTTTTCATCCATGTATATATTAACTTCATATTTCTTAGTGTTAAGAGAACTCTTCTTTAGCTCAAGAGATTTATCTGGTTTCCCTAGGGTAGAAGGTTGTAGGTTTGAGACTGCTCTTCTCATAACAATCAGGGCCAGATTTCCATGTTCAGCTTCTCAGTTTAGACCCCTCCCTCCCTGCAAACACCCTGGTTTCAGAATCCCCTGTATCTGTTGTCTTGCTGATGGCAGCACTTCCTCAGCTACTGAGAGATGAATCTTCCAATATCCAGTTTCCCTGGGTTTTAAAGGAGCTAGTAGGTAATGAATAAATATGTGATCTTTCCACTAAATCTGATGTTTGCAAAATCTCTTTTGCTGGCTTGTCCTCCTCTGGTCCATGTTCCTTTCCCAGCTTCCAGAGGTACATTCTCCATCACACTGACTGTCACTGAGAAGCTTGCCCCCAGTGCCAGGCTGCTGCTCTATACAGTGCATCCTCATGGAGAGATAGTAGCTGACAGCTCTTGGATTCACAGTGATGTATGCTTCAAAAACAAGGTGAAAACCTTTGCTTTCTTATTAAGGGGTATGTAAGCTGCCTTTGGCTGAGAGAACAATTAGGAAATAACTTCATCAAGAGCACTGCACTAGGGATGGCCTTTAGAAATGGAAAAGGTGCAGATGTGTCTGGGATCATGAGAAGCTGTCCCTGGAACTGATACATATGATCAGACTCAGACAAAGTCCCCAATAGAGTGGGGAGAGGGAGGTGGCTAGGGTATTAGAGAGGATGTGAATTTTTAGAAACAGGATTTCAGAAGGGCCATCTAGTGGTAGGAGCTTTGTCCGTCAGGGAATAGAGTGAGTGCTGGTGAAAGGTGAGATTTAGATCAATGTGCCAGTATAATTGTCCTGATTTCCTTGTCGTTTTCTTGGATTTATTAATTTCCAGGTCCAGGTCAAGTTCTCTGAGAAGCAGGGTCTCCCAGGCTCTAAAGTTGGACTCCACCTTGAAGCTGCTGCCAACTCCTACTGTGCCCTGAGAGCAATTCAGAGTGTCCTTCATCAGTCTGGGCAAGAGTTATCTGCTGAAAGTGTAAGCATATCCACAGCCTTGTGTTCTTTTGAGCTAGGAATACTCAGAATAATGTCCAGAGTTCCTAGCTGTGATCTCTCTACTGCTATTTTTTTTCCCTTTGGAAACAGAACATCTGTGATTAAAAAAGGTCTAAGACAGTTGTACACTTCAAAGACAGAACATTACTTTTGGAAAGCATAGCAGTGTAACACATATCCCAAGAATATGTCTAATGTAAATCCTTGACAACATTTTTCCTTATTGTGGAGTGATCATGTCAAAATTGCATTTTTATGGCTCAAATGGGCCTTGGGCACAGAACAAAAGCTGTAAATGTCAGTTAGTATCTTGTAAAACTCTAGTCTCCTCTTGGCTTAACTTAGGAGTATATATCCATGCTTTTTACTCAAGTTCACTCCACAAAGGCATTGCAGCTTAGAAGGAGGAGGGTGCAGTCCAGTCCTTCATATGGGTCACCAGACAAATTGCTTATTCCTCTTTAGGTAGGCATCAGTAGGCAAGCCCACTGAAGTCAACAGGATTGCTCAGGCACCACCAGAAGCTTTGAATATATGTGATTTTGCATCTGCCTGACACCTTCCTTGTGTTTATACTAGTCATTCTCACCTCTCAGGTGTACTACCAACTTGGTGTGAGGGATTTGTATGGTTATTACTACAATGGGCTCAACCTGGAAGATGGCAAGCCAGAGGGGTGTACCCCAACCAAAACCATCTTTTTTGATGGCTTGTACTTTGAACCTGTGAATGTCAGTCGTGATGGCGATGTCTACAGGATTTTCAAGGTATGTAGTCTGTGTGGCTCTTCAAGTGGGAGGTGTTCCAGAAGAATTCATACACATTAGCATTCAGCCTTTTCAGGTGGTGGTTCTTAACAGCTAAGAAAAGGCACCTGATGCCTGAAATTGCCTAAAGTCTCCAACCACCCAATTTTTGCTGCCTTAGCTTCATCACTTACTCAGGAGGACTGAAAATCACTACTAGATACATCCACTGGGATCTTGCCTATGTTTAGTGGACATTTCCTAAGCAAGTCCATGGCATTGGCTCATAACTTCAGGCATTCCTTGTAAAGACCTGTATCTGTGATGCAGGCTACTTGGTTCCTGATACACTTGATTCCACTGCCCACAGGCCCCATAGCCTAAGACATAAGACTACATCAAACCCATCATTACTGCTCTTTACAGAAGAAAAGCTGTCACTGCTCCATAAAAAGTACATAGCAGTTGGAGAGGTAGAGTTATGATGTTCGGGGGTGAGAGGATGGGATGGGATGGGATGGGATGGAATGGGATGGGATGGGATGGGATGGGATGGGATGGGATGGGATGGAGGAAGAGAGAGATGATGTATAATAACCCATGATATGCACTGGTAGCTAATGCATGTCCTGAGTGACTTGATGTATTCTTTCACATTTAGGATATGGGTCTGAAAGTCTTCACAAACTCTGTGCTACGGAAGCCAGTTCTATGCAATGAAGAAGAATCAGATGTGGAAGATTACCCTCACCTTTATGGTCCCGATGCCAATTTCAAGACCTCAGGTAAAAGAAAGTTCATTCTGTATCTCCAGCCTCAGCCTACCTGGTCTTCAAAACTTTCATGTATGAAACAACAGCCAGTGTGTTGAGGGGCTTGGGCAGGGAATAGTTCTATGTGTCCCAATTTGTGTCTAGAAATCTCACTGACAGTCCTTGCAGCAGAGTCAATTCTCTCTCCCTCAGGTACAGGATGCATGTAGAAAAGACTAGGAGTGCAGGGGTACTGCTTCTTTCATAAACTGATATTAGTTTTCCAGAGTTTTTCAGGTCAGAACCTTTCATTAAACCATAATTCTATTATGTATTTAAAATAAAATGTCAGTTTAGAAACACAATGGCAATTCCCAATGTCAAGACTTCACACAGCACTAAGCACACTTAGCACATGGTCTCCAAAGCCTTCATAGATCAGCAAGAGTTATGGTTATCTTTCTTTAAGTCATATTGCTCAGCAAAAGAGCAAAAGTAGCAAAATAAGTTGTCTCAAGGGCAAGTGTTAGTCAACACTAGAAAAATGTTCTTCCTCATAAGAGTTGTGGTACACTAGAAGGGTTTGTCCAGGAGGTTTTGGAATTTCCATCACTGCTGGTTTTCAAAACTGAGCTGGACAAGGCCCTTAAGCAACCTGATCTGACTTGAAATTAGTCCTACTTCAAGAACACTGGACTAGAGAGCTACAGGGGTTGCTCTCAACTTAGATTTTTTTGTCAGTGATTCTGTGATTCTATGATTCTAAGTCAAGCAAAATAAGAAAGTATTGTTACTTCCATGATACAGCTATGAAATCCGAGGTACCTCCAGACTAAATGAGTTGTCTGACATCACAAGTGAGTCCATGAAAAACTGAAAGGGGACCTCTGTTCCTAAAATTAGACCTGTAGCAGGTTTATAAGAACAAAAGCAGTTTTTTAATTGACTGGATATTCAGCTTCAGTTTATACTACCAAGCAGGGTAAAAAATATAAAGTTCTCAGGAGGGCTTGCAAAACATTCTAAGCTTTGGTGACAATACTGGCTACTGTTGCCCAATTCCAAATCAAAGAGCTTTGATAGAGGGTAGGGAACACACCTTTCTAACTGAATGATGACACCTTTTAGTATGAAATGAAGTGAAATATCTTGTGAAATAGCTAATTTTCTACTGTTTTCCCATAGGAAAAGAGAATATATGAGGAGCTGTTTCTTCCCATACCCTATATCTATTACAATTGGCCTTCTTTTATGGAAAAAAAGAATGGAAAAATGGGAAAATGTTCAAACAGAATACTTATTGTTCTTTTATGGTTTCAAGCAAGTCTGACCAAAGTTCAGGTTCTTCTGTCCTGACCTCTCTAATATTACACTTTAACCATAGATCCAATTGTAATGGAGTCAAGGATTGTTGGTGGGAGTGGTGTTAGCACTGTTCGGAAATTCTTCCCTGAGACCTGGATTTGGGATCTGGTTCACACTGAGTGAGTATGTTTATCTTTATTGCTTTCCTCCTGTGTGGATTTTTGAGTTGATTCATGTTGCTAAAATGGATTCTGGGAAGAAACCATGGAATAAATGTTTGCTTTGTAGACTTGGGTCTACTTTTCCCATCTTAATCAGTGACCATTGCACTCCTGACTTTGTACACAGTGTCAAACCTACTTGAATTGCGAAGGACAAATGTTCTGTGTTCTCTCCCCCATGTTTCTGATGGGGAGAAATAAAGAGCTAAGAGTAAAATAAAAGTGTTTGTTAAGGAGAGAGAAAAAGCAAAACTTGTTATTTTTTCATCCAATTTTTAATTCAGCAGCAGAAAACTCAGGCTATCACAGTATTTGCATTGAGAATATCTCCATCTTAACTATGCTTACAGGTGCTGTTCTAGAACATTAATCTAAATTTATTGGTTCTAATCTGTGTGTTTAGGAATTCTGGTTTTTCAGGAAATGGTATTTCTAATTTTAAAAAGCTGAGTATTTGAGTGCTTTTAAACATGTAGTTCACCAATACCTTCATCTTTACTTCAAGAATTATGATTTTCTTCTTTTTTAAAATATGGAGAGATATCTTGCAGAAAGTGAGATGAAAACAGAAGTACTAACTCCAACAGAAAGCCCATTCTATAATTTGTCTTGAAAAAATCCAAAGATCATTTCCCATTCTGTTCTTATTATCTTCAGTTCCAGAGGAGAAGTCAATGTCATTTACACCATTCCTGACACCATCACAGAATGGAAAGCCAGCGCTTTCTGTGTGCAGGATGATGCTGGATTTGGCATCACCTTACCTGTTTCACTGACAGCATTCCAACCATTCTTTGTGGATCTCACTTTGCCATACTCTGTCATTCGAGGGGAGAAATTTAATTTAATAGCCAATGTCTTCAACTACCTCAACAAGTGTATCCAGGTATATCAAGTTCCCTTTAACTTCCTATATTGTTTGCCTTTTCCCCAGAGATCTCAGCATTCTCCTGCACAATGCCACTAGAAATGCAGAAATAAGTCTCTAAATTTCACTGTAGCCTGTCCCTGGTCTGTTACTTGTGTGGCTTGTCCATGGATGACAAGAACTTGCTCCTTATCCCTACATAATTTAGTTCTTCTTTTTGCACTTGAAGGAGGAACTTGAGCAGAAGGTATGGGCTTGTGCTTGCAAAACACAATAAATACTGAGTTATGCAGCAATATCTCAATAAGAAGACTAATGAGCAGAGACACCTTATTGTACTTCTGTCAAAGCCAGACACTGACAGAAAAGAGATGGGTTTGCCACTTCCTCAGAGAAATGTCCCATTCCTCTGTTCTCAAACAATCACACAGATGCAGATGACTAATATCTTATTCAGCAAGTCTCCTTTGCTCTGCAGCCTAACTTTAAAGTCTATTTTATTTGTAATCTTGCTCCTTATTTCTTTGTCTCAGATCAGTGCCCTACTGGCAAAGTCAAGTGACTACAAGGCAGAAATCCTTTCACCGGAGAGTAACACAGCAAGGGTGTGTGCTAATGAAAGGAAAACCTATATTTGGACTGTTAGCCCCCAAAAACTTGGTAAGTTTGTCTTTTCATTCCCTTGACATATCCCTATTTGATCTTTCTACTTCTACCCTTTAATGAAGCATCAATAATCCACAAGCAGGCTTTTCTGGACAACTCCATTAGTTTCTCCAAAATTTACTACTGGACTTCTGCTAAAGCTCCCTTAGAGGCACTGAATGTGCAGTGAATTGCTCTGGTATTTGCTCTCTTCTGATTTTCGGTTAGTCCATTTCCTGCCCATTTTAGGAAAAACTGTTGACTTACCAGATGTATGAAACACTGTCAGGTTTTTATGTGCATGTATTTCAGCTGACAGTTTTGTATCTAACCAAATGTATTCGGTAAGAATGAAATTTGCTAATAGTTTTGGACTGGTTTCTCAATGGGCAAAGAGCAAATTGCTCCTCCCCAATTGTACAGCTGTATTAATTCACACTGCCTTCAAGTCAACATTGCCTTTTTTTAGAAGAAGCAGTTACAATGACTTGCATGTGTAAGTGCTCCAAAAATTAAAATACAAAAATACAAATAAACTTTTAATTAGCAAAAATTCTTCTCAAAATGAATGGCAGATGGACCTTTTCTTGAAGAGATTGTTTCTAAGATTCTGCAGTCAGTGTGACTGATTTATTTCAAACTCACTGAGAAAACTGCAAATTTACAGTGAGATGAAAACGAGATATTCATAATAATACTGGAGAGATTTCAAAAAAAATGGCTGCTTTCTCACCCTGGTAACTCTGACAATAATGTATTTTGCTTCAAGTAAAAATCTTCTTTGGATTTCCAGTATGCAATGGCAGCAGGGTGAAGGGAGCAACTTTGCAGCTCTGAGCAGAGCTGCTTACTTCAGTGCTGGTCCTCAGTGCTGCTGCATCACTGAGGCTGCCCCTCAGTGTTGTGTCTCAGTCAACAAATTCCATCTGAAGGGAAGATATAACAGAGCTATAATTAAATTATTGTAACACTGCTCTAGGCCAGAGAAAGCTCAGCAAAAGGTTAAGAAGAGGTGGAAACTGCTAGTGAGTACTGCTGATTTTTCGGCCAGGATCACCCCTATTTCATTCCTCATAGTAGGGCCCCAGGAAACCTCTTCTTGCCACTAGTGGACAGCTGTGGAACCTTCATGGAATTTGTTTCTACTGGGCTGTCTTTAGAAAAAATACATTTCTCAGCAGTTCATCAGTCTAGAAAAGGTGGTGGAAACCAGGGGTAATTGTTGGCATTGAAGATAACTTCCTTCTCTTGGGCTGGTGGATGGCTTTCCAGGTGAGGTGAAGTTCGTGATTACTGCTGAGGCCAAGCAGAATACCAAAGGTACTGAAAACAGCACATCTTCAGAAGAGGAACCAATTTACAGTGACACCTTGATTCAAACTCTACTTGTTGAGGTACAGTAGGAAATCTGCACATGCTTTCTGCCTCATGGAAACTGCAATTCCTGTAGCTGTGGGTTGGGAGCAGTCAGCTAGTGTGAGGAGGCAAGGCAGCTGATGCAGATGGCACTGTGTGTGGTAGGTTTCTCTATTTGAAAATGAGAGTGAAAATCACTATGATCAGTAGCATCCACTGTCCTTCTTCCACTGTCTCCTTTCTGGGACTGTGAGCACACATGCCCTGACAACCCATGGACATTAGTAGAGATGGTATCAGAAGGAAGGAGATTCCATACCTTACGTTTTTTAAATGCCTTTGGCCTGTGACTTGCAAACTAGGGACATGGGTGGAGAGAAGATATAAAAGGAAAACTATTTGTCTTGAGCATCATAAAGCAACAGCTACATTGGATTGGTTGGACAGAGGGTAGAAATGTCTATTTTACAACTGCTCTTTAAGAAGGAAGGTGCTTTGGACAGGATGTTGGATAAGAGAGAGAGCCAGGGACCAAGAGGTATTGTAGTGGAGACAGGGTAGGACTGGGTACAATGGGTGCACTGTGCCACATTCACATACTGATTCACACTGTTACATTATAATGGGTTTATGGTGATGTTCTCCATTTTCCTTCCTCTTCCTGATCACTCCCCTGCAATCAAAAAGCCTGAAGGTATTAAAAAGGAGTTGACTCAGAGCTCCCTTGTCTGTGCAAAAGGTAAGGCAAGTTCATTCATTCATTCATTCATTTCTTCCAGCGAGTCAGTGGAACTGCTTCACTATCTAGTAGATCTGGTCTTACAAAACCAGAGACCCTTCCAGGAGAGGAAAGAGGTTCTCAGTGTCACAGTGCTGGGCTAAAATTCAGGATTTTCAGACATAACTTTGACTCATTGGGCAAGTCTCTGTGGCATTTTCTTTATCCAGACTGCAGATTCTAACAGTCACTGTAGCTGTGCTTACAAAGTGAAGACTTCTGGAAAAAAACATGGTTTTAACAATTCTTTTTGTTACCTTTTCTCATCAGGCATAAAGATTTCTGAACCAGTGTCTCTCAGCTTGCCAAGAAACGTAGTGCAGGGGTCAGCCAGAGCTTATTTTTCTGTCATTGGTAAGTTTAGTACTTAGAATAAATCCAAAAGTAAGTAGCATCCCTCTTCTGCTGCAGCAAGTGCTACCATGTATACACAGGCAAACTTAATGTGAATTTGAGGAAGTAATTAATCTTGATTCAAGAGGATAATTTTTCTACTTTGCAAAATGGCAGTGAAAGGCAAAAGTTGCTCAAAATTATCTCATATGAAGGGAAGACAAAATAGTCAAATTATTTCGGCTTGTATTGCATTTCAGATTATACTGCTTTAGCATATCCTGTTCTGTATAGTAAAACAGCTAATTCAGCTGAAAAATAACATAAGACAGACTTCTTTGAAAAAAATTATCTTGATTTCTTGGAAAGAAGACTTCGGAACTTTGCTGACTGCATAATTTCAATTTTATCATTTTGCATAATCAAAAACATTTGTAAGTCAGGAAGTTTCTATAAAATAAAAGTTTCGGGTCCAGATGAACTCTACTAATCTGAAAGTCTTTATTAAGACTTGAGAGTTCTCTTCAGTGAAATTTTTCTGGCATTCTGAACTCAGATTGTTTTTTAAACACAGTTGTTTTGCATGCCTGTGTCTGTGTGAGATGTGCTGGTGCTGTGCAATACAGCCTCTGCAGCCCATCGGCATCATACCCACACAGCATTCTCATATGTACACTCAAAACCAGGAAGCAGGTTGTAAAGGACAGGGAAATCTCACCCTTCCAAGAATTCATAGCTGTTTCTCAGAAGCCATACCAGCCAGTATTTGTGCTCATTATTTTTTTATTCAAATTCTCAGACTCTCCCAGGTGTCCAGCATTCAGATAAGAAATAAAAAATGAGGCATTTCAATGCTTTTCTTCTATGCTATGTCTTTGGTTACTTTAATTACTCTGTATTGTTCCTTGTCCTTGTCTTCATAATAAGATAATGTAAAGCAATGTATAATGATATATAATAAAAACATATTTGAACTGAGCTGACTTCTCATATCTTTCATTCTTCAGGAGACATTTTGGGTACAGCCCTGAGGAACTTAGATAACCTCCTCCATATGCCTTATGGCTGTGGAGAACAGAACATGGCCTTATTTACACCCAACATCTATGCCTTGGATTATCTGAATAAGACTGGACAACTGACTGAAGAGATCAGAGTCAGGGGTACTGGATATTTATCCACCGGTGAGAAGTTCTCAGATTCTTCCATCTTCTTCCCCAGGGAAGTGGTCACAGCACCAAGCCTGACAGAGTTCAAAAAGCATTTGGACAATGCTTTCAGGCACATGGGGTGACTCTTGGAGAAATTCTGTGCAAGGCTAAGAGTTGGACTCTGTGATCCTTGTGAGTCCCTTCCAACTCAGAATATTTTGTGATTCTATGTTCTAATATTGTGATTGTGTGCAGTAAGCTCTTAAGTTCTACGTGGTGATCTCTGAGTTCTAGCACCATATTTATTGCATAGGAGCAGGCAATGAGAGCACCCTAAAGCAACATGTCATTCTTCCAGGAGTAAAAGCAGCTAAAATTCATAGTGGTTGGCTATACTCACCAGACATACATTGCTTGATATTAAATCCAAAAGTCCTTCTGCTTCAATTGAGCAAACAGCAGTTAGTCCTTTTCTGTGATGAGAAAATATGTCTTCTTTATTTTGTTTTCAGGTTACCAAAAACAGCTGTCATACAAACACTGGGATGGATCCTACAGCTCCTTTGGGAGACGAGATGGGGAAGGGAGTGTATGGTAAATGATGATACCTTCTATTTCCTTAACACAGGATCTTTAGGCTTTGAAAAATGATCAGTGATTTTTACTTTTAATAGTCTAATGGATATAGCGCAAGTAATTTGAATTTGAATCCCCTAGTAAAGAAGAGATAAACTGGACAGAGTGTACCAAAAGGATGGTATGATGACTGGGAACTACAGTGCATAATGTTCAAGGGGAAACTGAGGGATCTGGATTTTTCAGCCTGTAGAAGAGGAAGCTAATGGGAAACCTAGGTAAAGCTTTCTGCTACTGAGATGGGGACTGTGGAAAATGCAGTCAGAGTCTTGTCAGGGGTGCACAGAGTAAGGAGAAGTGTTTATCCTTACTCAAGTGACAACAGAGACAACTCCAACTGGCTAGAAGGAAAAAAATATCTTGCCCAGGAGAAGGCTGCAGCACTGAGACAAATTACCAGAGAGGATGTGGATATCTCTATTCCTAGAGACTTTCACATGATTGGACAAAAGACTGAGCAACATGACAGAACTTTGAAATTCTGACCTAGTTTGTTTCATAATTCTATTAACTAAAATTAGAAATTACTAACATCAATCATCAAGCTGTGTCTATACGTAACCCCTGCTCTGAAAAATTATTTCAGCACATGTTTTTTCAGGAGAAAAATCAGGGCCATTTTTAATATCAACAATTTATCTATGTTATTTATTTAAAACTTAGAAAATGCTCATTTTACCTCAAACATTACAAAGTTCATTTTATGTCATTTTCTACACACATCCTATGCATTGTAAGTCCTCTTGATCTTGTTCACCCATACCTGCTTTCTGTTTCTGGACCATCTGCAGGCTCACTGCCTTTGTGTACAAGTCATTTGCACAAGCCAAACGCTACATCTACATTGATGACAATGTCCAGTCTCAAACTTTGATCTGGCTGGCAAGCAAGCAGAAGTCAGACGGCTGCTTTGAAAATGCTGGGTCACATTTCAACAATGCTTTGAAGGTAACTGAGACAAGTATAGTCCCAAACTCCCAGTCAGGACGGATTTGGGTAACCTCTAACAGACACAAGCTTATCACTACACCCTTACTCTTTCTTGTACTGTTCTTTAATGTCTCTCCTATACAAGCAGGGCATAATTCTTATGTCTGCAACTGATAAAGGGGTTAAAAACATTTAGAACTTTCTGAGTTATGAGTCTCAGCCTTTCTTTTCCATTACTGCAGTACATGCTCAGCCACAGGTTATTGTGTACTTTATTACATATGTGTAAAAGCCAAGAAAATACATTAAATAATTTTAGCTTTATCCTAAGTGAATTTGATCTTTCTTGTTCGTGTGCACACAGGGAGACAGAAATTACTTTTGATCTCAAAACTTATTGATATAAAACTATGAATTAATTAATGTTTCTTCTTTCAGGACATTTGTACTAACCAATTCTTTGCTTATTTTTCATCAGGGTGGAGAAGAAGCTGAATACTCACTCACAGCCTATGTGGTGGCAGCATTGCTGGAGGCTGGACACTCTGCTGCTGTAGGTATTTGGTGCTCTGTTAGTCCAGTCAGATGTTTGTCAAACAGTGCACAAGTCATAGTCCTCACATCTGTATTATTTAACAATGTGGAACTCGAATAATGACTGTAGGGCAGTAGCAGATTGTAGACAGTAGTTCCCAGAACCCTGCAGTAACCATAAGTATTTGATGAGTGTTACAAATCAGTTATGTATCCAGTACATATGGATTCATTTGAAAAACCTCTGCAGAATCCAGTTGTTTTAAGTAATGGTAGTCTAACAGGAAACAAATAGTGTTCTGTTAGTCTAATCATGCTACCTCTAAATGAATGCAGAAAGAAGGCAGCATGACGGAAAGCCCAAGTTTTTACAGGATACACACTGTAGGCCCTTAAAAATGTCACGGATCATGTGTATTTCCAGCATGAAGGGTCAGTGATTGCAGCTTAAGGAGCGAGGGAAGTATTTACAGAGAAGTAGACACACAAATCCAAGTACGTGACAACCCTACTGTGTTTTACATTACTAGCATCCTGTCGTTCGGAGTGGCATGAACTGTTTGGAGACTGCGTTTAGCAACGGGGTCCACAACCTGTATAACCAGGCCCTCTTTGCCTATGCTTATGGCTTAGCTGGCAAAGAGAAAAGACATCAGTTCTTCCTTGAGAAGCTGGATGAGACAGCTGTCAGAGATGGTAAGTGCAGAATGGCCATGATATGGGCAATACAGCTGATGGAATGGCCTGTTGTGTGATGTAAGCTATTCTGATGCACAGTTTCTCATGCATGCTGCTCCATTCCCATTTCATGCCTGCTATGCTAATGAATTTATGAGTTTTTCTGTCTGTTTTGCATTCACAAAAGATTGAGCTGTGGCCTAATTTTCCTAGAATGATGAAATAATTTAGGTGGAGAGAGAATCCCCTGCAAGTCTCAGTCCAAAGTACTGGAAGACTGTACCTAATTTCCTGATTAGCTTTCTCTTCTACATGCTGAACAAGCTGAGTTCCCTTGACTACACTGTGCTCCTGTCTGTGACTGCCTTAACATCCTTCTGCTGCCCTGCCTTCACTTCAATCACTCTCTCACTTATGCAGCCTCCTTTTACTAATCCCCTTTCCATCTCTTCCTGTTTTCTTTTCCATCCTGGAAGTAAAACTTACCCAGTTCAGGATTCCAATAGCTGAAAAAACTCCCTGAATAAAGGGAGAGAGGTAATTGTATATCTATTTCCTGCAATGAATAAATCCCACTTTTTTGTTTTCAGGTGGTTCAGTTCATTGGCAAAGAGAAAATAAGCCACCAGCAGAACATTTCCCTGATTTCTATTCCCGTGCCCCTTCTACTGAGATTGAAATGACCAGTTATGTGCTCCTGGCTTTGCTCAACAGAACCAAACTCACTCCAGAAGACTTGTCATATATTGCTCGCATTGTGTACTGGCTTATCAAACAACAGAACCCATATGGTGGTTTTTCCTCCAGCCAGGTAACAACTGGGTGTGGTAAAAAGAAAGCTTCTGGGAGCAGTCCAGTCTGTAAGCTGAATCTCAGTAGTATGACAAATCTTCCTGACTGCATATTGTTTTGAATAATACTTGATAATTGGTGCTCGCAGAGGTTATCTCATCAGGACACGTCATGCTCTTCATAGGCAGCTTCATAACATAATTTACTTTTAGGCAATGAGAATTTACCTGAGTTCCAAGTTAGCAGTAGACAGCAGTCACTGTTGACACAGCATTACCTCTGGTCTTCTGAGGTAATTAATATCTATTGCCCAAGAATCACAGAATGGGTCAGGTTGGAAGGGACCACAGTGGTCCGACCTCATTGCTCAAGCAGTTATCTTAGAGCACATTGCACAGGATTGCATCCATCAGGTTCTTGAATATCTCCAGTAAGAGAGACTCTCTGGGCAGCCTGTTCCAGTGCACTGTCACCCTCACAGTAAAGAGGCTCTTCCTCATGTTCAGGTGAAACTTCCTGTGTATCAGTTTCTGTCCATTGCCTCTTGTCCTATTCCTTGGTACCACTGAGAAGAGTCTGGTTCCATCTTCTTGACACCCTCCCTTCGGATACTTACAGACATTGATGATGTCCCCTCTCAGACATCTCTTTTCAAGGATGAAAAGGCCCAGGTCCCTCAGCCTTTCCTTATAAGAGATGCTTTTTTCCCTTAATAATCTTTGTTACCCTCCTCTGGACTTGTTCGAGGATCTCCATGTCTTTCTTTATGAAGGAGCCCAGAACTGGACACAACAGTCCAGATGTGCCTCATTAGGGCTGAGTAGAGGGGCAGGACCAACTTCCTTAACCTGCTGGCAAAACTCTTTCTAATGTACACCAAGTGGCCTTCTTGGCCACCAGGGCACACCCTGGCTCAGGGACAGCTTTTTGTCCACCAGCACAAGTTCTACAAGAACTTGCATCTTGTTTCCTTAGCTCTTGGCAGAGATCCTCTCCATTTATGAGTGCTGACAAAGCATCAAGGAATAAAGAGCTGTGCTAGTCTCATGTACCATCTTACACTTGAGTATCTAACTAGGAAACGTTGTTGTTTTCAGGACACTGTTGTTGCTCTCCAAGCATTAGCCCAGTATGCATACCTCACCTTCTCAAAAAAAAGTCTTAACACAGTTGAAGTCCACTTCATGGAGTCCCCCAGCAAGATTTTCCAGGTGGATGACAAGAACCGCTTCTTGCTGCAGCAGACTTCCTTACCCACAATTCCAGGGAATTACAGTGTGGAAGTGAATGGCACTGGCTGTGTTTATCTGCAGGTAAGCAAGCTGAAAACTCAGCACCACCCCCTCTGGAATATAAGGAAAGTGTTCTCCATAATTTATTCCTCTGTGTATGTCATGCCAAAGACACAAAACCCTTTAAGGCTGTGACCATCTCACATTTTCCATCTCTTTTAGACCACGCTGAGATACAACATCCATTTGCCAAAGAAAGTTGCAGGATTTTCTCTCTCCGTAAGGATGGAAAATGTATCTTGCACAAGCAACTATCCACCAAAGTTTGACCTTGTCCTCTTAGCCAGGTAACTTTCTTTCATTACCTACCCTCTTGTATTTACAGTTTTGGAAAGCATGCAAGAAAGGATTTAGATACAGGCAGTTTGCTGCTGTGCAGCTGTGGTAAGAAAAACAGGATTATTGGGAGCTGAAAATGTCATTCAGTGGTCTTCTTCCCATTTGCAGACCAGACTAACAAAACTTTTCTCATTTTAGTTACACAGGAAAGCGTAATGTCTCCAACATGGCTATTATTGATGTGAAGATGCTCTCAGGATTTGTTCCTGTAGAATCTTCCCTGAAAAAGGTAAAAAATGGCACCAATGCGAATGATAAACCCTGAAAACATAAGGTGATAAAAATAGTCTCTAATTAGCAAATTGGAGCCCCATGGGAATACTGCAAAGTCCCTGGACATAGCCTTCTGTCACATACTCTTATGTCTCAAACTTGTAGCTGTTCATCTGTCAGACACAAATCTGTTAGAAGTTGCCAAATTCACTTTCCAAGAGAGGCGAGACTGCTGCAGCTTCATATCCCCATTAATATCCAGCAATAATAATGTTCAATGTGTATTCCCAATAAGCAGATATGCACACTATACATATATATACATGGTGATCACACAGCTCAGTAGACAGCAAAGACAGCACTTCCACAACATAAATGGCTTTTTTCTGTTCCCTTTTCTGGCTGATTAGACTAAAAGCTCATTTGTAGAAAAGGTAGATAAATAAATATGTGCACATACATATATACCTGCAAATACAAATACACAATGTGACTCTTTCTGGTAACTGACCTAGGATACTCAGTTTACCTAGTAGCTGTCCCTGGATCCTTGTTCTATCAGTTGATGGCACCTGGACATATGCCTCCTCAAGATCTCAGCACCACTTCAGTGCCTGGAGCTGAGGTCTCCATCACCACATATATGCATTCTGGGTACCTCTATAAGCAGTCTTAGACACGCAGCAGGTGGGCTGGGGTCCCCTGGTCCCCTAGTGACCTCACAGAGACACATACACACATGCAAATGAGTCTCCACTAGCTGATTCAGCCCAATAGCCTCCTCAGTGTCCACAAACAGGACCCTACGGTCTCCCCAGAAATAGGTTCAGACATCCTGGTCCCTCTGGTGACTAACTCGGATCCTCTGGTGTCTAACTCGGATCCTCTGGTGTCTTCAGTATTTGGGCTAGATTTGTGTCTGCTTTACCACTGCCTGCCAAGCCCCTTAACTAGCTCACCAGCTAGTCCAGTTTAGTATTCACTAGCTACCACACACTGACATACACACCCACACACAACAGGCCTGAAGTCTGGTGTCTCTGTCACCCCAGACACGTGGTTTCTGTGATCTGTGGTCTCTTCTCTAGTGACAGGCACTCCCTACACACACATCCACAAAGAAGAGAGAGCCCTTCATCCAAGAAAATAGTCAGGAACAGAGATTACTGAGAGAGGAAAAACTGTGGTGACCAGGTGCAGGGCAGACAGGGATGCTGACCACCAACTGGCTTCGCTTACCTCATTTTCAACTCTTTTTCCTTCCATTTGGGCTTTAACCTTCTCTTTGTTACTTCTGGTTCTTCCTCTAAATATCCTGTAATAACTTCTTTAGAGTCCCAGCATCCCATACTCTGGCCTGTGTCCTGTAGACAGCACTCCCCTTAAGTCTGCAAGGTGATCCAGGGATATTCTGCTGTTGACTCACTTGGTGGGTCTCATCCCCTGACAATGGGACTGGTCAGTGCCCTGTGACAGCCCTGAGGGGAATCAGGTCAGAGTGCTCTGGTGGCTCTGCTCGGGTTTCCCTGGGTTCCTTAGTGTTTGTGTGTATGAGTCTGTAATCACAAAATGTAACAGGATCCATGCAAGAAATGTTTATGCCATACTTAAATTGCTTAAATGGGTATTTCACAGTATTATCCCTTTGGCATGGTTATTCCTTTCTCTACAGCACATTTTAACCAACAAACAAACAAAAAAAAATAGTAGGTACTGCTCCTCCTCCTTTACTATCCAGAAATTCTGTTATGATGATGACAATGCTGGGGACAGCACTGATAAGCACCTCATTTCAGTTCCTAATGCAATTTAAGTTTGCAACAGATGCATTGGCTTCAAGCCGCGAGCTGTAATTTTCAAGTAGATGAAAAGAAAAATGAAATTGATTGCAGAGTCTTCTCATAGCTTGGTGCATTTATAATCATTCAGCATTCAGGACTGAGTTTTGTTTTTTGCTGGAACTGTATGACATTCATAAATTTTTTTCAAGATTTTTCTATTGAGATGTTATCCTTTTTGGCACCCTACTCCTCTTCATATGCACTTGGAGGAAAAATAGGGTTTTTTTAAAAAAAGTTTGGAATGTTTTGGAGTTGTATATTTTCATAGTAAAATAATTGTGTTCAAATTCTTTTCTAAAATAATTTTAAACATTTGTTATTTAAAACATGCAATAGACTAGCGAGTCAGCTTGAGCTGCAGAAATTAATTGTAAATTTTTGTTAAAATGAGAGCATTCTGAAGTTAATTATAAAATTCACAAGCATCAAAGCTGACTAGTAAAACTGTTTACCACTGATTAGTTTGTACAAACCAGATTATGAAAACACTCAACTTGCATTTCTTTTATTTGGCAACTAGATGGCGCGATGGCATAAAAGGAGCCTGGCAGTCTCTCTAAATATGTTTTGATATGGAATCTGTAAGTCTCCTTGGCAAGTCTCCACGTTAACATTGCTATTTTTTTGCCTTATTTAAAGTTTCAGGACGAGGATTCTGTTGTAGATCGTGTAGACATCAAGAACAACCACATACTCTTCTATCTTCAGAAGGTAAGTTTGGGAGGTTTGCCTTCAGTTTTATTAAACTGGAAGTTTAAAACAGGCTAGAGAGAAGAAAAATCTCATTAATAGCAGATTAGCAATACAGTTGCCTTAAAGATGTAAAGGCACTTCACTCAGTCCAACATCAAATATATATATACATAGTTGTAGTCTACAGTGAAGAGATAATGCATTTATTACTTTTTTGTGAAGCATGTTGTATGACTAAACAGCATTTTATAAATGTAGCTAAGTCGCATTCCGTATTTCGAAAGTTCCTAATCTACATAATGTTTCTCAGCCTCTAAGTGACATTTCTCATCAGTTCATCTGGGAGTGAATCACTGAATCATAGAAAGGCTTGGGTTGGAAGGGACCTTAAAGATCATCTCGTTTCAATGCACCCCCAAGCATGGGAAGAGATGCCACCCACTAGATCAGGTTGCTCGCAGCTCCATCCAACCTGGCCTTGAACGATTACAGGATGGGACATCCACAACTTCTCTGGGAAGCCAGTTCCAGTGTCTCACCACCCTTACAGTAAAGAATTTCTTCCTAACACCTAAATCTACCCTCTTTTAGCTTAAAACCTTTTCCCCTTGTACCATAACTATTTGCCCATGTGAAAAGTCACTCTGCCTCTTTTTTATAGGCTCTCTTTAAGAACTAAAAGGCCACAAAGAGGTCTTCCCAGAGCCTTCTCACTTCCATGATGAACAAATCCAGCTCTCTCAGTCTGTTGTTGTGAGAGGTGCTCCAGCCCTCTTATAGTCTTCATGGCCTTCCTCTGTACCTGCCTTAAAAGGTCCACATCATTCCTGTATTGAGGACCTCAGAGCTGGATGCAGTACTCCAACTGGGGTCTCACATGAGCAGAGTAAATAGGGAGAATCACCTTCCTCAGCCTGCTGGCCACTCCTCTTGTGATGCAGCCCAGGATACATTTGGCTTTCTAGGCTGTGAGTGCACACTGTAGGCACATTTTCAGCTTTTGGTCCACCAAAACTCTGAAGTCTTTCTCTGCAGGGCTGCTCTCAATGAGCTCTTCTCTCAGTCTGTGCTCATGTCTGGGATTGCCCTGACCCAGCTGCAGTATCTTGCATTTGGACCCATTGAACTTTACGAGGCCCAATACTCAAGTTTATCCTAGTCCCTCTGTATGGTCATGTCCTTCTGTTGTATCAACTGCACTGCTCAGCTTCACACCTGCACACTTGCTGAGGGTGCACTCAGTCACACTGCCTATGCCATTGATGAATATACTCAAGAGCAGCAGTCCCAAGACAGAGCCCTGAGGGACACCACCCTACCCCAGCCTCCACCAGGACACAGAGCCATTGACCACAACTCTCTGGGTGCATTTTTCCAGCCAATTCCTTATCCACCAAACAGTCCACCCTTCAAATCCGTGTCTCTCCAATTTTAAGATAAGGATGTCATGTGGGACCATTTCAGGGCCTTACAGAAATCTAGGTGGATGACATCCATTGTTTTTCCCTTGTTAATTGTTCAAATATGATGAAGAGTGGCTTGACGATATCAGTCAGTTCCCTCAGGACTCTGGGAACCATGTCACCCAGTCCCATAGACTTGTGCCTATTCATCTTCATCGAATGGTCTCAAACCTGCTCTTCACTTACTGTTGGAGGGACTTTGCTCCCCCAACCCCACCTGCAGCTTCAGGGACTTGAGAGACAAGAGAAGTCTGACTGCAGTAAAGACTGAAGCAAAGAACTCATTGAGTACCTCATCCTTCTCCATATCAGTCACCACTAGTTCTCCCTTCTGTTTCATAGGGGTGGTACACTCTCTTTGGCTTTTCTCTCCTGACTCATACACTTATAGAAACCCTTCTTGTTATTCTTTGCATCCCTTGCCAAGTCCCTATCCATCTGTGCTTTGACTTTCCTGGTCCCATCCCTACACATCCAAAACATATCTCTATACTCTTCCTAGGTCACCTCTCCCTGCTTCCTCTGGCCATGCATTATTTCTTACTCGTCAGTGTGAGGAGCATGTCCTTACTCAGCCATGCCAGAGTCCAGCCTGCCTTGTTTGATTTCCTGCACAAGAGCTCTATGAAAAGTGGCCTTAAAGAGTTGCCAACTCTGGTCTAAAGCTCTGTCCCTAGGAACAGTTTCCAGGAGATCTCATTCACTGACTTTTTAAACAGCTGGAAATTCACTTTCTCAAAGCTCATGGTCTGGACTTTGTTCCTCACCAAGCCCATGTTTCTCAACATAACAAACTCACCCTGGGAATTGTCACTGCAGCCCAGGCTGCCTCTGCTCTAACCTCCCTTATGAGCTCATCTGCACTAGGGAGCAACAGGTCCAGTAATGCTTCTCCTCTTGTTGGTTTGTCCGATATTTGGATCAGAATTTTTCCTCAATGTACTCCAGAAGTCTCCTGGATTGCGTGCTGTCAGCTGTGTTGCTTTCCCAGGAGATATCCCGGCAGCTAGAACCCCACCATTAGGAAGAGACTTGCAAGCATTATGCTGCCTGGAGCTGCAGCAAGAGGCCTCATCAACAGGCTCCTTCTGGTCAGGTGGCCTGTGATAAACTCCAACAGAAAAGTGTCCTTTGTTGATTTGGTCCTTGATTTTGTCCACAGGCTCCCAACCTGTTTGTGGCTATTTCTCAGAGGCAGGTTTTCACATGGATCTAATAAGGAAAACTGTGCTTAGTATTCTATATTCACAGAGAAGATGAGATATTGAGATGTGAAAAATTTACCTAGTGGGGCACCAGTGATGTAGAAAGTTATCCAGAATCCCTGTCCATTGTACCATTCCTTTAAAAAGGTCACAAAGATAAAATCACAGAAAAGTGCTGAAGAGAGCAGTGACATCATCCCAGGCATGCATGAGAAAGCTGGAGAACCAGAGGAAGATGAGCAAGAAGGAAAGTTTGGGACATTTGGCTGCAAGAGTGTGAAATGAGGAATAGAACCCAGGGGAGAATGGATATATTTGGCTCAAAGTCATTAAAGAGAGAAATGTATGGAGTAGATTCTTAGGGGTATTGAAGGGGATTTTAGCTGGGAAAGGCAAGGAAAGAAAGGAACAGCAACTTTCAATTACAGGATGAATGCTTAGTGCTGAAAGCCATAGTAACAGGGAATGGTTGAAATAATTTGCAATGGCAATATGAAGAGAAAGAAAGAAAGAATCAAGCAATTTTAGAAGCAACAAAACATATTTAGAAACAGCTTTTAAACAATTACGTGATTTGACATCAAGTTTACAAACTGGAGAGAACTGCAGAATGTCACACTTTGGCACAGTCTGGTACAGAAATGCATCTGTTAAACCGTGGCCTCAGGGATAGTTATGAAAAGTTCTGATGAATTTTCTTATCTTGCCATTTCCAGGTTTCCCAGAAGGAAATCAGCTTCTCCTTCAGTGTGGAGCAAAGCCTGCCTGTCTCAGACATCAAACCAGTGCCTGTACACATTTATGATTACTATGAAACAGGTAGGTGACGTGAGTAGGCCTCAGTAAAACCTTTGAATCCAAAGGAGAGATGAGTAAAGATTCCCTTAGAAATTCAGCTGCTTTTGATTACCAGACGGCAAAAGGTTTGCAGAGCAGAGACAGTTTCCCCATTCTGGGTTTTCATTTCTTGCATCCTTTCAACACAAATGAGACTAGAAAGTGATACATCAGGAGTTGCTTTCTTACAAACCATATACAAAAATGAGTGTGGTTCCACAGTTGGAACCTGATGCTTAAAATCAATGACCAAAAGGCAGCAGTGTTCCTGACTTCCCTGATTTGGGTTATCTAATGGATTTTTTTGCTTAATCTTGCCATAGCAGACTGCAATCAAAAAGATCTCCCAAAGTGGAATTTAAATACTTAAGTAGGAATGACAGTCCCACTTGACTAGAAAGGATATTAAGTAACTGGAAAATTTAGTGCCTGATCACGTTTCTTGAATTGGTACAGTTGCATTAGCATCACCCAGTTGTGTAACTTATGTTACACCAAAGCTGTGGCTTTTCTCAAGCTTGGAACAACCTTTTGGTACTGTGTCCCAGTAGAATAGCAGCAGGAGAATTGAGCCACCTGATCCACATCCTGCATGATCACAGCGATGATGTGCCTGGAAAAACACAGTCAGCAGAATGCACTGGTCTCTGACTAAGCACTCCTGCAACTGGGTGCCCTGCCAACTGGAAGACCACCACAAAATTTATCACATTTTCTGATTCATAGTATGTTAATCACAGGTGCACATGGAGTGGGGTCAGAATGATTTCTCACTCTCAAGCAAACATCTTCTTCCTTTCTTCTTTCCAGATGAATATGCCCTTTCGGAATACAACACACCCTGCTCCCTGCCTTCCAACTGAAATCAAATATGTGCCAGAAGAAGTATTAATTCACAAAGTACCAGGCAAGCATTTATAGAGGAAGAAGTGGATAAGAGATTTGGTTGTTTCTGGGAACACAGTGGAAAACCTATAGAAAAATGAGGAATAAGCAAATCCCATATTGCAGTAAATCAAAATTATCTGTTCTGGCCCACTCTTCAAAAAGACCTTGGAGTCAGTGTGGATTAGAAAACAGCAGATAAAATGCATTTCCTAACAAGGGAGATACTGTGCAATTGTTAATCCTGACCATCCATGTTCTTTGAAATTCATGACATATCCCAGTGGAAGCTTTGTGTAAACACCTGATATGTGTGTTCTTGGCCATAGATTCCTCTTAAGAAATCCTAATCTTGCAGAATAATCAGCTGTTGCTGCTTCTCTAGATTTTGTTTTGGTCTTTACATTGTCCAGAAGGAAAATCCTGAAGAAATTGCTTTAATCCTCACCTTTTCCAGCAATTGAACTGAATCATTCACAGATGTCAGAATTCCAGTCACAGGAAGACAACTATTATTCAGTTTTTACCTCTATTTAGAAATAAATGTTTTCTTCAGATTACCATCTCATATTTTACTGCTCTTTGTAATAAAACATTCTGGTTGGCAATGCTATTTGTTCCAGTCTCCACTCCTTGTTCTATCTAGAAATGAGTGATGTAAGGTATTTCACAAGCTGAAACATTCATACCTTTGATAAGTCAATCAATGACATCCTGACATAAGTGACATTTTGTGACACAACCAGGATGGGGGTCCTGGCCTATGTGATGGAAGCTTTCTACCCAAAGCCTAACAGTGGAAGCTGTAGCAGAGAAACTCTTTAAAAAGGAGTTAGGGGGAAATTGTGGATCCAATGCCTTTGCAGGGAGAAAACGGAAATTATTTGGGGGGAATGAAGAATAGAGCCACAAGGAACTTACGATGAAGGAACAAAAGGAAATTTTCTATTGTGGTTTCTTCATTTAATGAACAGGTAGAGCACACAGCCACACACTGTGGGTACTGTCCCTCACAGCCTGCAGTGATCTGACATGACCTTCATCCTGACCAGATCACACTGGTGAAAGGAGACTACATACCCATAATAATCTGAGCAGACACTTAGAAACTGAATCATACGACCAAGCTGTTGTTTCTTCAATCAGAGGGTTAAGACATAGTCACAGTTGTAGTCTTGGAAGAGACTTACTTACCATGCAACTGGTCTTCTCAAAGCAAATGGTGTTTCTTACAAGCACTTTACTCAACAGCAATGTGCCTGATATGGAACAGACTACACAACAACACAGGACACAGTAAGAGAGTATCAGTCCATTGTACACCCTGAGAGCACTGTTTAGTAGGGTAGCAGGCTTGCCCAGTGATGGCTCAGTTGGAGCTAATCCTACCTCACAGAGGAGTGCAGAAACCTTTGTGATAAGGGGCAGTCATGAAAGAAATTCATAGGCTCAGTGTAACCCCAAAAAGATGAAAAAAAAATCTGGAAGCTGTAGAAGCACATAAGTATTGGTTTGGAAGTGACCTGTGGACAACATAAACTGAAACGTCCTACTCTGAGAACCACCCAGTAGAAACTTAGAATTTCTTCCTGAGATGATCAGAGAGCTGCAGCACTCCACATATGAAGACAGGCTGACAGGTTGGGGTTGTTCAGCATGGAGAATAATCCACGGACAGTTTAGTGCAGCCTTCCATTAATTAAAGAGGGCTTATCAAAAAAGAGGGAGTGACTTTTTGCACAGACAGATAGTGATAGGACAAAAGTGAATGGTTTTAAACTAAGGGAGGGTGTATTTACCTTACTTGTTCAGAGGGAATTCTTTGTCCCTGACAATCCTGGTGGAAATTCTATCTTTTGAAAAAAGAATGGCATTTTGAGAAAAGGATGTTGTGAAGTGAATAGCTTTCAATTCTCTCAATTCTGCTCAAAACCTAGAGTTCCCATCCCCAGCGTTTTTCTTCCCATCAGCAGCAATCCCTGAGCACAATCCTTGACCCAAAAAGTCACACTGTTTTCATGTTTGCATGAGACCTGTGGTGACTTTTGCTACAGACAGACACATGCTGAGAAATAAGTTATGACTCAGAAGATGTTAAGGCCATGTTGCTTTTCACTGACCCCAAACTCCCCTTTGCTCTCCCATTCCTGTCAGCAAAAAAGATTGTGTGAGCTTCAAGAGGGGTCAATCAGGCTACTTCAAACCACCTTCTTCAGCTGTGTAAACTCAGCCTACTGCTAAACAAAAGCCTTTGTTTAATGCCATTCCAGTGAATGGCCAACTGCAAGCCTGGTCAGATGGAAACTGATACGAAATGCAGATTCTTTCAATAGCACAGCATTTAAATTTTGCTACAAATTTCCAAAACACTAGGCTGAGAAGGAGAGGCTAGAACAATGCCAGAAGTACCTAGCAAAATCTGCATTTTATAGCCTTCTTTTACCTCTAACTCTTCTAACTGCAGCACAACTCATGAAAGTTGCATCACGTGAGCCTCAGTGCAAGTCAGATGAAAAGGTATAACAATCGACAGGAATTTCAGATCCTGAGTTTTTAGGATCCTGTGCATCAATCAGAAAATTGTAAGGGCTTCTTCCCGTCTCCAAAAATGCCAAATACAAAACATTTACACTCAGTTCTTTAGTTTGAACACAGATACTACTCTGCTGTGTGTGTATCTTTTCCTATGAAAACAAGTCCTTGAAATTGCCTAGCATTGTATTTTTGTCAGATAAAACAAGATTCACCATGACTTTATTTTTTCATCTGCATAGTATCTTTAACAAAGTAAAATTAGAGCTTTCTGAACTCAAGGCTTTTTGTGGGGTATAGCCACAGATGTATCAGGAGTGCAAATCACACAGATTGTCTATTCAGCACAGCTCCAAGGAGCTGCCTCTCCTGCACTTTAGTGTTGCTGTTCCCATACAGTTCCAAAGTCTGAATCCTACCAAAGCCAGTGTGAATCTTCCTTTA
Organism: Sakesphorus luctuosus; assembly: GCA_013396695.1. Lineage (NCBI taxonomy): Eukaryota > Metazoa > Chordata > Aves > Passeriformes > Thamnophilidae > Sakesphorus > Sakesphorus luctuosus. Next base: position 138,631 of record VWZD01010904.1, read on the forward strand.
CATCTTCCTGGGTTTTGTCAGGATTCAAAGTCTGCTGAGCCCCTGTGCAAGACAGGTAGAGCTCTTTGTTCTGCTGTCATAGCCTAACGTGCCATCACGTTTTGTTTCCAAATGACACACTCCATCTTAAAAGCTCACTTGAGTCAAGTTTTCTTACTCTGATTGCTATAGTTAGAAAGATACTCGTGAGTCTTAAAACTACTGTGAATCAATATTCCCTTTAACTTTCAGTGTGCAAAAAGGTCATACATCTGCTTCCACTTCTTTCAGCAGTTCCTATGGGACCCATCTGCTGCAGTCCATGGGAATGTGACCGAATAGACTCTGGAGGCTTCGCTCAGAGGTGTGAACAGCCAGGGCTCTGCCACTGTTTTGTGCAGTAGCAGAACACTTGTGCTACCCCTGAACTAACAAGTATGTGTGACATGGATGTGATGCTCCAATCACTCCCTCATTTTCACACAGTGATCTCCAGCAGACAGTTTTGCCTAGCACTGGTTGCATGTGAGCCAGTAGGCTTAAAAAAGCAAGTTCTTCAAAAGACAACACTATGTAATGAGTAATTTCTCTTACTCCCTGTTTATCTGAGAAAAACTTGGAAGTCTCAACTGTTTGCAAAGATAATAAAAATTAATAAAGAATGACAGGTCTTCATCAAGGACACTACACAACAGACTCCAGCCTATTCTGTACAGTGCCCAGTAGTTCAACATGTAGCTGCAGAATATACTTTCACTGAAGACAAAGCAGAAATACCCTTTATGTGAGGAGAATGAATCAAAAAGCATTTCAGGCATAAGGTCAGGGGTTGAAGGCACAAACAGGCTCTCCCTGGGGGGCATCCTTAAAGTAGCACAATTAATATATCGGGTAACACAAGAGTATTGTTATGCTGCCAAGTAGATAATAATAGCAGATAAAGGGAGAGAAAGCTGCAGGCTCTCAATAGCATTTGTATGCCTTCCATAACGTGCCTGAAACAAGTTCAATTTCTGGTATGTCATAGTGGAAAGAAAAAGCCTTTGCAACCACAAAAAAAATGGATTTAGAAGCTAGATGTTGGTCAATGGCAAAAAAGATCAAAGTACTCCAAAAGAGACTGGGCCTCTAACATTTGGTGTTATCAGCCAGTTGAGAGAGACTCCTAAGCCCATGCTGTCTTTCACAACAGAGCCCTCACAATATCATGTCTACACTGAAGACAGACTTGAAAGAAATTATAAAAGGTAGCACCTACTCTAAAATATGTCTCATTTCTCAGATTCATCTCCTATGAACTCTTGCTTCTGTTAACACCATTTTACAACTTTGAAGTGAGATCCACACTTCCTTTCTTGGAGCAGTTGGATTAGGCATACAGCATTTCCTCAAAAACTATATCTAAGAAATTTTGTTTGGCCCACAAAGCTGCATTAATGTAACTGCATCCAGAGAAATATGTAAAGACATTGATCCTCCATCACTCCCTTCTCACAGACCAACCTGCACTTCAGAGAGATGATTCAGATCTGTTATGTCATCAGTGGCTTCAACTCCATGAAAGGACCTTACAGGTACAATTGCATCAGTAAAGCCCTTGTGGGACCTGTAGTATGATGGCTGAAATTCCAAGTGGAAGTGGAACTCCTGTATGACCCCTCAAACCATTGCAGAGAAGAAGGGCAACCAGCCAGGGAAGTGTACTGCACTGGAAACAAGTGGAGGAAAGGACAGGAAAATAAGAGGGACTAACGGGGCTTTAAACATTTATAAATTGGTTGTTACAATGTGCTTATGGGGCATTTCTGCAGAATGAAATTAAGATCAAGCTTTCCATATAGCAGAGAAAAGCCATTGCAATATGAAATCCTCAGAGAGCTACTTCTTTCTCATGTGACTCATGAGTTGTCACCCAAAATCAAAGCAAGTGCTTCTACCTACAGAGTGCAGAAGTTACAGCTCTGATAGTTGTGTGCAGCTATGAAATAGAAACAAAGGGTTAGGGTTTAGCTTAAAGGCTAAAAGGTCAGACAATCAGTTGGGCATCCTTCAACATGCTAGAGATGGCTAGCCCCAAGTATCTTTCTGATGACCAGGGGAGCAAACACAAGGCAATGTCATGTGCAGCTTGTGTCAGATTTTGGTACACAAAACGATTTCTCAGTACCAGACATGAGCTAATTGTTAGCATGGAAGGTTTAGGGTGGGAACATGAAGCCAGACTAGTTGTCCCACTAGGGTAGAGGGCTTAAATAGTTATGGTTTTTGAATGACATGTCAAATGTTCCCCCTTGATACTTATTGTTAAGTATTTTCTTTTCCCCCTTTAAAGAAAACCCTAATTTATATTTGCAAGTATGAAGAATGAACTTACTAATACCAGAGATTTTTTGAGACGTTATTCAGATATTTCGTTAGTGATCTCTTCATATTTGAATCGAGCCCTTGCTACTGCCTATCAAGACCACAAAAAAAGGAGGTCTGAATAATCCTTATTTCTTGTTCATGCAAGGACAGGGGCTGCAAAGCCCTCCCAAAACAAGTGCAGACTATCTTAGTAGCCTAACTGTATCACTGCATTTGTAGCTTAGCCTGAAGACTGCCAGGTGACCTGTGTATAACTAGAAAAGATAATTTCATTAGTATACCAGTATTCACCCTTAGGCTTGTGCTGGTGCAGTGACAGTAATCAGATTCCAGCTTCACTCACTTTCAACTGGAACATTTGTCACCAAAACTGCACAGCAAAGTCAATCTTAATACTTTAGTTCACACAGTCATTCTTGCTCAGACCTCAGCCTCTACACAGGTCTCAGTTTTGAAAACAGGTTGTGGATGACACATCTGCACTCACCAGAGTCATTGGCATAACAGAATCCTTGCAACTGGCTGACTTTGAACTACTTTCATCTTTTATATGACTGCCTTCTCCAGGACTGAAAACATCATAGAACATTGAAATAAACTGCAATACTCCCCACCAACACATTTGTTGAAAAAAAAATTTCATCACTCATCATAGTCACTGCAAGCTGTGACTATTCTGCTAGGGATATATCTATTTTCTTTAATGACCTCACCATCCTTTTAGCTTGCAGAACTGCTAGAGGACTTTGCCAAGGCTCACATATCTTTAAACAATGAAAGAAATCGTGCATGCTTGACTGAAGACTCTATTGACCAAACAGGACTTTATCTGTAGTTACCATGTTTCAGCATTGTTCCCCAACCACCTGGGCCAAACCAAGCATTTCGACCTTTACTATGTCTAAACATATTGTTACAATCTAATCTACTTAAAGAAGGTTTTATAGGAAGCAGTCATAGTCAAAGTCACAGGTTGCTTCAGTGCTTTTCAACTAATTATTGTAGCTATAATGACCAAATTTCTTTGTGTTGATCCTCTTCTGAATGCAGCAATTAACCCATTCACAAGAAAGGTGACAGTATCTACATCACAAATATATGGCTACAGTCTTGCAGGCAAAGCCAAGTTGGTTTCAGAGTGCCAGCTGGGGTGCTGGCAGGAGGGCAGTCATGAAACTTCTCATATGGGCTTTGCTAGAGGTCATGCCACTACCTACTGCAACGCTGAGCTGGTTGGTTCAAAGCTGCTCTGCCAGGCTGTGCAAACTCTCACGGAATCACCACTGTCCCCCACTGCTGTCATCAAGCACAAAGAGTGCTTGGGTGATGACAATAAACAGCAGGAGTGAGAAGGAGTACCAGAATGAAATTAAATGTGAGCATTCATAAAGACTGCAAACCCAGGAAAAAATATAGAGCTCCAAAGACTACTGGAATTTTTGTAATGCCATGTTGTGATTCCCACAGGAAAGAAATAGAGTTCTTTTCAGTAATAGTAAACAAAATTTGAGGTCAGGTGATTCCCAGACACAGAAGTCTCTGTGGCCAATTCTCCATGAAAAATAAATTGCACTTAGTTTTACTGTAGTCTTTCTCAACAGGAAACATTTTATTTGTAAAAGTAAGCTTTTACAGGTAGACCATTTCTATTGTCCCAAATAAATGAAACCACAATCATAAAGGCACAGTTTTTACAGTCTAACTATGCCTGCAGCAGGGCTGCTTCAGGAGCAGAATGCTAACCATACTTAGCTGGTAGGTCATTTCTTAAGAAAGTTGACTAAATCAATCAGCTTGTTCTACTATTGTCAAGGCTCCCTGTCATTGCTCTCCATCTGCAAATGCACAGATATTTCTCTGTGTGCTATTACTAAAGAAAGGTAGCTGAGGTCTGAAGTCATGGCTTTGGTGGCACTCAAAGTTACACTGGCAAACAGCTCATTTTGAGTCAAGAGTGCAAGATGATCCGTCTGTATACAGATATTTCTCCAACATTACTTCATAGTTCCTCATATATGCCCAGAAAGATCAATAAAAATCTCCAGGAAAGAAGTCATATTGTTACAAACACATCAGCCTTGAGACATATCTCCAAGAAACCTCAGTAACAGAGGAATAAGGAGAGAATCCTATATGTTTCCTGGGTGGGTGGGTGTGGTTAGGAGGTTTAGGCTAACTTAGGTGCCAATCATCTGAATTAATTCTTCTATGAGGAATAAAAGAACCCCCCCAAAAAACCCCTTCCAGTACCTGAAGGAGGACTACGGGAAAGACCAAGAGAGACTAATTACAGAAGAATGCAGTGATAGGACAAGAGGGAATGGCTTCAAACTGAAACAAGGAAGGTTTACATTAGATATTAGGGAGAAATTTTTCCCTATGAGGGTGGTGAGGCACTGGAACATGTGGCCTAGAGAAGTTGTGGATGCCCCATCCCTGGAAGTGCTCATGACCAGGTTGGATGGGGCTCTGAGCAACCTAGTCTAGTGGAAGGTGTTCCTTTCCACGACAGGGGATTTGGAACTAAATGATCTTTAAGTTCCCTTCCAACCCAGGGCATCCCATGATTACATGACTATGAAATATAGTCTTGACCTGGTGACAAAGTAGTATCTCTCATTTCCCTATAGATCAATCTCCACAAGTTTCTTGCACATATACATTTGAGTTAGAATGGTAGGATTTGCATAGCAAAGAAATGCAGTCAGCAAATAATAAAGATGTAAAAATGATAAAATTTCAGTGTCAGTGGTTTTGTAAATATTGCCTTGAAAACAATAGTTTTGTTGTATCAAGTGGAATGCTGTTTCTTTTTCCTCTGAAAGACAAATTATTATACGTTATAGACAAGAAGATGGGATGACCCCTAGTTTCCTTTGTTGTGATAAGGTACAATGGCCTTTTTTCACCTGAGGTATGTGATTGCCAATATATATTAATGCAGTAACTTCTCTATTCCACATAATTGCATTTCTTCATCATTTATTTTATTACCAGATGCATCTTCTCCATTATGGTTAGTGGAGGGCTTAAACTAGTGAATTATCTGGATATAGGATGCCTGGGTAATTTTTGTCCTTCATTTGTTCAGAAGACATATGTGCATGGAAGACATTGCTACTAGTGCTGGTTCTTGGAAATACAAGGGTGGAGTTTTGGACCAAAGTCACAATTCAGTCTATATGTGGGGCAAAACCACTGCTCACTATAACTGTAAGTTATACACAACTACTCTCCTCTATCTCTATGACTTTTGAATGTCACCTAACCCATTTGACCCTTTGATTAAACTTTGAAATGTAGCCTCAGAAAGCTTCTTGAAGCATAAGGATGTGGACTATGATGATTATCAAATTCAGTTGTTTGGAGTGAATACTTTATGACATTGCAATAAATTTGTAACTACCTGAGAAAGCCATGAAAGCAAGAACATGCACTGCTGATCATCTTTTTTTTCACAATGTCAGCTCAGGTGTGAGCCTTCGCCAGTGAATTTCTGTTCTCAACAGCTCCTGATAATGGGTATCCCACTTGCAGACAAAATAAAGCCTGATCCTTAGTGAAGCTTCTTAACTGTAGAATCTGTAGAGATCCTCTTTAACAGAAATGATGGTGAGATGGGCTTTCAGAACAGAACATTACACTGTTGTCCGTCTTCAGAGCAACCACAGCAAGCCACAGAGAGACCTCTGGGGAACCATCTGTTCCTTCTACTATGCTCAAACATGGTTTTTATGGTTTGATACTTCTGTGAAAAATCTGAATGCATAAGTGAACAATATTTCATAGTTGCCCTATGTGCTCTATGTTTCTATTGAAGAAAGTTTCAATGCTGCCCAATTCTCTGCATCATGCACTAGCAAGAAACTAGAAGAGACAGTCCTATAACATATCAGGATATTAGAGAAAATCATGCTCCCATACAGGTACTCTGCCTTTGAAGCCATATCTCTCTGCCTTCTGGTCTACAAAATTTAGCCATGTTGATAGCATACAGTGCTGTGCTGACCCCAGCCAGCAGCCAAGAAGCCACTCCATCTTTTACTCATTCCCTTTTTCCAGGATGGAAGTCAACAATAATGACAGCCTAATAAGGAAAGCAAAAGATGCATGTGAAAAAGAAGCTGTGGGAGATTTATTCATTATTTCCCATTGGCAGACAGATGTCCAGCCACTTACTGAAAAGCAGGGCCCCAATACATGTAGTGGTTGCTTTGGAAGACAAATGCTGTCACCACAAATGCTGTTCCTTCTACTTTCCCCCAAGTGTTATTGTTAAGCATGATGTCATATGGTATAGGATATACTTTTGGTCAATTCTAGTCATCTCTCCTGGCTGTGGTCCCTCCCAGTTTCTTGCCCACCCCAAGCCTTCTGGCTTTTGCCTGGGAGGTGGGTGAGATAGAAAGCCTTGACACGGTGCAAGCACTCTTCAGCAATAGCCAAAACACTGGTGAGTTATGAATACCATTCTAGCCTCAAATGCAAAGCACAGCAGGCTACTGCAGAGAAAACTTACTTCCTAACTTCATCCCAGACAGACCCAGAACTAAGATTCCTGTAAAAAATATTACGATTACCAAGCTTTGCTTTACAGCATTGTTTTTCTTGTGGGGAGCAGCTTACAAGTGCTTTATTTTCTCTTCAGAGCACAAGAGAGCAAAAGAAGAAGGTAATCCTTCTTTATCCTAAAAAACATGGTCTTGATGGATGAAAGCAGATTTTTTTTTTCTCCCTAATAAAAACTTTCAATTAGCTTTCGCACAGGTGTGAAAACTACAAACCTAAGGAACTAACAAATTCACATGGGCCCATCAACTGGATAACTTCAAGTTGAAATTAATTAAGCTTCAACAATACTACCAAGAGCTCAAAGGCTAAGGTAAAAGTAATTAAGAGCTTTTAGATCTCTTTCTTTTTCTGGCTTCTGTATTATTCCATTTCATCAATAATCAAAATATCTATGAAGCAAGGGAAAAGGCAGGTCAATATATTAATTTAACCAGAATCTGGTGTCAAAGTATAGAAGTTTAGACTACTTTGCACAGACTGTCAATCCAGGTGGTGAATTCCAAAAACAGTGGTAAAACCCCTCAAATACTAATCTGATTTTATGGATTTGCTCTGGTTTAGGTCACTTTGTGCTTTTCTGTACTGTGACAAGTCTCAGTGTGAAAACCAAAGCCCCTCCCCTTGAAATAAGACCACTAAAGACATTTTGTGCAGACATTCAGAGAACTGCAGTGAAGTGTTACAGTCTGAAGACAGTGGGTTGGCTTAGGTTGCAATAGGGTTAGGGGAGGTTCTTCCAAGTAGTAGGATAGACTGGGATCTCCACCCCTTGCTGCAGTTATAAAGGCATTAACATCAAAGGAAGGAGATAGGGAGGAGTTGAAACCCCAACTCCTTTGCTCTGGAGCACTGGGTGAGGAATGGTGCAGAGTTGTTAAACTGACAGGCAATGAATTGTTCCTTGGAAAGAGAACTTACCTGTTTCTTCTGTTTCACAGTGAGAAAAATGTGGCTGAAGTTTCTTTTGGCTATTCTTCTCCAGCATGTAACAGCTGCAAAGGAACCTGAGCCGTAAGAACTATCATATTATTGCTATTAATATTTGGGGAAAGGTTTTAAAGACAGTGTTAATTAGTGTTATTAATTTTGCTTTAAATAGCAAATACTGCCAGGGCTCATCTTTTATATCTGGAGAGTAAAGTGGAATGTGGATGGCAAGTGAATCATTCTCATTTGATATGATCAGACATTCTGCCAACTGCAGAATTACCATAGTAGTTGATGTGTGTTCAGAAAAGGCAATAGCAGTAACAACAGCAGTGTGCTTTGCTAAAAGCAGGTGGGTCCAGGACTCAGACAAAGGAGAAAAGGGCAAGAGCTGGGGGCACTAGCAGAGCTGTGGGGGGAATCCAGAACTGGGCTTGTTGGGAGCTGCAGGGTGGGAGTGAGGGGCGCTGGTAGTGTGTCCTATATTTAATCTAAACTACTTGGTGGGTACTGAATAAAAACAATGCTTTGGTTCATCCTGTTGAGGCTGTTTCTTCTTTCTCTATGAATGTGATCACTTGGATGTTTGGATCTCACAGGCAGTATGTCCTGATGGTGCCTGCTGTCCTCCAAAATGACTCTCCAGGTCAGGTTTGCCTGCAGTTCCTTAACCTCAACGAGACAATATCCGTCAGAGCAATCCTAGAATACAGAGCTGTTAATAGCACTATTTTTGAGAAAACCATGACAGCAAGCAGTGGTCTACAATGCTTCAATTTCAAGGTAAATTAATTTTAATTTATGTTGCAATAGAAAAGAAATATAAAGATGGAAAAGAAAATTAGAACAGAGAGCACAGGACAGGAACAAGCAGGGAAGAAAGACTGGGTGAAGGAAGAAGGAAGCATAAGACAGTAACATAGTAACAGACAAGGAGGCCTTTTTAATTGACATAAGAAATAAGAAAAGGTCCAGGAAAGGTAATGAAGTTGGTAGAAGTGAGATGGTGTTTCTTTGTAGGAGCCCAGTTCACAGTTATTGATGTGCAACAGGTTCTGGAGCAAATGACTCCAAGACTAACGACCTCCCTTTGTTTTTCTTTTTCCTCAGATTCCTCCTGTCCATTCTTCACCACTGGCTTTCATTTCCTTCTCTGCTAAGGGTGCCACAGTCAGTCTAGAAGAGCGGCGGTCAGTGATGATCTGGAACACAGACAGCATTGTCTTCGTGCAGACAGACAAACCCATCTACAAACCGGGACAGAGAGGTTAATATCCACTTTGTCTGTAACAAAGGCCTTAGGAAGTAGTTTCTTCAGATAGAATTTCTTTGCCTCATGTTTTTCAGGCTGAGCTACAGCCTAGGCAGTTTCTTCAGAGTTTACATTACAATTATTTAGTGTGGAGATCTTCAAAATATCAGGAGACTGTCATCCTATGGTCTCTACTGGGGTTTTTTGTCCCTTCCTCCCAGCTGGAAAAAACTTTCACTGGTGCTGTTTCATAACTGGTGGCAGTTCAGAATAGCAGGAAGAAGTGAATAGATTACTACCTGGCATAAAACAATGTTTCCATTTGCTGGTGGTCAGCAACAAACACAGTCTAAAGCCCAAAATTGAAATCCATTATTTTGAAATTAATTATAAGTTATTAAAGACAAAATCAAGCTATTTATTTTCTGGATACTGATGGGTTTGGACTTTAGATATTCATGTTGTTGTATTGCTGCTCTTATACTATTTGGCTATCCAAACTTCTCACCTGGCCACTGAGTAGAGCTTTATGTTGGCAAAGAACCATTTATCTCCATCCATTCCTGAATTTATTTCCAGGCTCCAAGGCTTCTAGTACATAGCTAGAACACTGTAGGAAACACTACAAGAAAACTTCTTTCCAGAGATTTGTCAAATAATACAGCCATTAGATGAGACTAGCTATATTTTAATTAGGGATGAGTTCTATCTACATAGATAGTAAGAAGGAAAGCTTAGCAGTTGGAATTCGGTGCCACCAAGGTGTCCAGCATGGTCTGCTTATTGATCAAATGGCTTGGTGTTGGGAGGGAGAAAGCAGTAGTCTAAATTAAGTTATGAAAAGGTAATGATTCACACAGACATTTTCAAAACGTATTTTTATGTTTTTCCTTCTGCATTAATTCATTGTTCTCCTTTCAAGTTTGCTTTTGTAAAACAACAACCACACACACAAAATAAAGGCAGTTTGGCAAAAATCTGTACAAGATGATAACAAACTGAACTAAGAGGAATGACACTGCATTAGATAAAACTGACAGTTCACCTAGTTCCAGTAATACTTGGAATTTTCATGTGTTTGAGGCAATAAACCCTAGTTTAGAGATGGGGAAATGAAGAGAAGCAGATCTGCCTACATCATGCAGATGACCACTGAAGGAGTTATAGCCACTGAAAGGGTTATGTCTGTCACTTGAGACTGCCTGACCTGCACAGCAGTTCTTACTTGTTCAGTCATCCCCTTTCTCTGAGGTTAAGTAAACTTTTATGAAAGAGTGCAAGAACTCAATGCTGAAGAAAAGTCCCTTCCTCAGAGTCTGTGTAGGTTTCTTCTGCCTTCAGATGCATTTTATTATGTGCATCCTTTGCAAGTGGGACTGTTAAAAGATCCTGTGAAACTGGGAGTATTAATGAATGCAAAACAATATGCTCAGCCAAAAAAACTGTGGTTGCTGCTAACACCCTGTTCCTTGCCTTTTCAGTGAGGTTTCGCGTTGTTGCCCTGGATTTCAATTTTAAACCTGTTCAGGAAACGGTGAGTAACCAGTAATATTCCCCTGTATTTAAAATTGACATTTCTTCTCAAATTTTCAATAAAGGATTGATGTGGATAAAATGAGATATTGCAGACACTAAATGCCAAAGAATTAATGTGATTTCCTAAGCACATGCTATAATTCACCCTTACATTAAAGTCACAGGGAAGAGGGCATGTGTGTAGCAGTTTGAATTCCTGAAAAATCACCTTCTGCTCTCACTGAGAAAGGGCTCAAAAAACCCCTCTGCTCTGTTGCTGCAGACATTATTTTAGCTCTGACCAGAAAGCCCACGGTTCAGTCTCCTGCTTTTACTGTTCAGCAATTGTTCTCTGAAAGAATCAGTAAGTCATCCACCTGGCACTTTTCCTGTTTTAGAAATGGGGGAAATGAAAAAAAAAGAAGGTTGCTGCCACGATTGTTTATCTCCTCAGAGGCAATGTTTTCATTGCCAGCAGTCTGTCTTTATGTTCACAATACACAAGCCAAGACATGGAAGGGTCTTTACTGGCCTCCTCTCATATGGTTGTAATGCAGAAGAGACAACACTTTTTTACAAAAGAGCTGGTGCTAATAAGAAGTCCAAGTCATGTTTTACATGCACCTCTGTAACTCTCCACTCACTCAGATGTCCTGGAATTGCACTAAAAGTAGTACATTTAGAAATGGTTTCAACATTCTCATTTCATCTTTCCCCTTTATGTAAGCTTCCAAATGAAGTAAAACTGCTATTAAAATGGTTAAAATAAGAGATTGAGATCTCTGATTAATGGTGTTACACAGATTATAGGTTATATATTCCTCATAGTCCTGAGAAAAAATAATTTGTACTTGATCAACCACCTAATCTCTTCTTCTACTTTGTTGTTTCCTCTTTCAGTATCTTTTGATAGCAATTGAGGTAAGAATTTTCTGTCTTTGTACTACATTACAAATATAAATAATAATAAAATCTAGGGCACATGTGCTTACATCAGTTTGTATGTGTCTACAAACAGACAAATCTTGGTCCTGAGTTCACTGCCAAAAAATTAAGAGAAACTCCACAAAATCTAAGGATGCTGTTTGAGCCAGACTGACACAGAAAGCTATGTTAGTACTTCCATGACATTTCCCAGTGATTTTTAAAACAGCAATTGCAATCCATGTCTAGATATCATTCTTACAAGTTTTCATGTTATACCATGAACTCAGGTGACTTTATTTTCTTTGCAGTGAAACATCTATATTTTGGGGTCTTCCATGTGTTTTTCTTCAAGTTTGTGCTTTAGAGAGTTGAGAAAATAGTGTGAATGCATTTTCTTTAGTGTAACTAGCCATAACACACACTGAGAGGCAAACGCTACCCTAGTGAATGCAGAAGAAATGCTTTCTTCCTTCTCCTGGCAGCTGAAAAAAGATGTTGGGGTAGCTAAAGGTCAAGATTTGTGTGGGATAAACTTGGCTGAAGGAGAAGAACAAAAGAGATTTTCTTTCTCTCTCCTCTTGACACAAATCTAGTGCAACATTTACTAAAGAGCAAGAAAGAGCAGTATTGTACACCTTTCCCTGATAATTGAGACTACTAAGTAAACTGGAAGAGGATGTCTAAATCTAGGAGCAATAGATGAGAATCTTCCTACATTGATAGTAACATGAATAATCAGAGTCCGAAGGCATAATTTATCTCAGTGCACATGCATTAAGAGCTTCTCCAGTGAGTTAAAGCAACTTGTCCTGTTTTCTTCTGTGTTTCTGGGTTTGTGTGCTGGTAGCAAAAGATTTTCAAGACAAACAACCTGTGAGTCTGTATGCTTCTTTTATTCAGGATCCAAGGCATAACAGGATCTTTCAGTGGCAAAATGTGACATCAGAGATGAATATTATCCAGAAAGAATTCCCACTAACTGAAGAACCTATCCTGGGGAACTACAAAATTGTTGTAGTAAAGAAGTCAGGAGACAGAACAAACCACTCATTCCTTGTGGAGGAGTATGGTAAATGCCACCCATTGTTTTTACTCAGTGTATAAAACAATATTAAAGATGAGCCCATGTCAATCAAGCTTTTTGATTGGTAAAACTTCAAAGAGCTTCCTGGCAAATGCAGCTTCAATTAGCTGTCATTAAGAACTGTAGAGATAAAAAAAGAAAGAGAACAGTAAAAAAAAAAAAAAGGAGAGAGAGAGAAAGAAAGAGAGAAATTACTCATTTTGCACATACTCAGGCAGCAAAATAATCCACACAAGAAATCAGCAAGTGGACTGTAAATTTCATTGAGACAAACTATACTTTTGCCAGCCATGTCCATGAGCTTTCTTGGCTTTGCAAGGCATCTAGAAATCACAGGATTCATGTCTGAAGTCCTGTCTTCTCTTCAAAGTTTTGTAGAAATACTTTAGTAAGCCTTTGCAGATTGGGCCAGTTCTTTATTAATCTTGGCATGTCTGTTCTGTAACTAATACTGATGATGCATCCTCATTTTTGCTTCATCTCAGGAGGGTCTGCAAGTTTACCATGTGCCAGTGTTCACGTTTTTTCTTTCCATTCTTTGTCCTAGTGTTGCCAAAATTTGATGTCACAGTCACTGCACCAGAAAGCCTTACAGTCCTGGATTTGGAGTTCACAGTGAAAGTCTGTGGTTTGTGAGTACCAGATGCAGAGTTGTTAGGATATATGCTGAAGAGAAAGCACTGGGAAAAGAGATGGGGCTTAGAGAAATAAACAAAATATGTAGAGCCTCAGAAGAGTTTGATCAGAGCTGACTTGGTGGTTGGAGCTTTTGTTTACTTGGTTGTTCATCTTGTTTTATTGTATGAGTATTCTGTTCCAGAGTTTGGTGGGTTGGATAAATCTTTTGAGAGATTCCCTGGTGAAGCAGGATGTGTCCATTACCCATAACCCACTTCAGAGGGAGACCTTCATAAGGCAGAGCACCATTAAATTCTAGTAGGGATGTTAAGGTTGCTGCTAACTCCCCCTTGAAGCTTGGTCCTTAGGACTTTGCTTACCCTAACAACAAGATCTTGCAATTTAGAATCCAGAGTTGAAACCCTGATTCCCTTGCAGATGTGAGGAGCTTTGTTTTTATTTCAGTGAGTCTAGAACGCCAGTCTAGGCTGAAAAGTGGAGACAACAGTCATAATTTGGTCAGTAGCCATGTCTGTTCATCGTGTTTATAGAGGTATTTATTTTTACATTTAAGGTGTGTTTTTTGTTCACATGTTTAGGCATGAAAAAGAACTAATTTTGATTTCTGAGTTGTATTTGCTGTTTTGCTAGGAAAATGTGTGTGAAACTATTCCATGCTCTGGCTTCCCAGCTCACTGCTTGTCCCTATCTATTCCTGCATGTTAAATTAAAGTCTGTTTTTCAAGCATCAGCTCATGAACCTATTTACATTTTCCCTAGGTACACCTACGGCCAGCCTGTTGAAGGGAAAGTCCAGCTCAGCGTGTGCAGGGATTTTGATTCATATGGGAGGTGCAAGAAAAGCCCAGTTTGTCAATCATTTACCAAAAATGTATGGTACATAATTCTTCTTTTTCTTCATCCTTATCCTGTTTCCTGTGGTTTTGCTTCTTTTCCTTTGCTCATCACACCTCTCTTTCTCTTTTTGACGCTTCACCTCACTCTACTCATCTATTTGCTTGTATTACTATCTAGGAGCTCGGGGCAACTTATTTCTCTTCTTGGTCTCCTGCAATAGCACTGACATATTCCCTCTTCATGACTCAGTCTCCCATCTGAAAAGTGTAGACAGTAATATCTCCATCAGTCCTCTATAAATCATGTTAAAAGTAGCAGGAAAAGATTTCACTCACTAAAGAAAGGTCCTGTGTATTGCCAATATCCTTTGAAAGCTATGATCCTTGATAACAGGATTTGTTTTCTTCCCTTTCCAGCTGCGGATAGACGGTTGCCTCTCCCATGTTTTCAGCTCCAAAATCTTTGAGCTAAATCGCACTGGTTACATGAGGAATCTTGACGTGAAAGCCATTGTCATAGAGAAAGGAACAGGTAAACCCTTCTAGAAAGAAACAGCAACAGGAGTGTGGTCAAGGAGAGTAGGAGATATTCAGCCTCTGCTTGCTGGGTACAGGAATGCCTTCCTGAGGAAGGTCCATTTTTACAAGCACAGTGACCATCTCCAGGCAAACCCTAACCCTCATGTAGCTATGTGCAAGGCAAAGTATATCTTCTCTTGACTCTGGACATGTCTTACAGGCCTGCAACTTACAGCTACTCAGTTTATTTCCATAACTCGGGCGATGAGCAGCATACAGTTTGAGAACATGGATCGGCACTACAGAAGAGGAATTCCTTACTTTGGACAGGCAAGCAAGAGCACAGAGAGCTTGTATTGAAGATAATTGACAGGCAATCACATTACAGCAGTGATAGGAACATCTAGGGGAATGTTTGGGGTGGCAGTGTTCTGCCCAAGCTTTTTTATTACATACAGTGCCCTATTGGTAATTCTGAATACTGAAGACTATTAATTGATTCTGAGTTTGATTCTGCCAGAAATACTTTGAATCAAACCAATTCATTAAATAGTGTTTTCCTAACTTACATTTTAAACTTGAAATCACTGCTTCTCCCTTCAGAACTGACCATCACATTTCAGTCAAAGATGAATAAAAACAATGGTGCATGAGGGAAGAAAGAGAAAAATGAATTTAAGACACACAGACACAAAAATAAGAGAAATTTCTGTCTCAAAAAGCTTTTTCTTGATTTTATGTTTTCTGAAAAATCCCACATGAATTTGTCAGTGTTTTAAAGGGTAGGGATAAATCTTTTTCCTTTGGTTCAGCTTTTGAAAATGAAGAAATGGGCACATCTTAACCAGTAGCACTGAAGGGAGAGAAGAGATTGTCTTTCTAGGGGGTTGGGTTTTTTCCCTCTGGAAGATCTCTGTGTAATTTTCTCCCTTGGTCCCAACTCCCACTCTGTTCTTTTCCTTAAAAAAAAAAAAGAAAATCAAAATGAACACTCATTTCCAGCAATATAGAATTTACCTAATGATGCCTGTTATTTTC
Source organism: Sakesphorus luctuosus (assembly GCA_013396695.1). Classification (NCBI taxonomy): domain Eukaryota; kingdom Metazoa; phylum Chordata; class Aves; order Passeriformes; family Thamnophilidae; genus Sakesphorus; species Sakesphorus luctuosus. The sequence goes on from VWZD01010904.1 coordinate 154,286, forward strand.
CTATTTGTTTGTTTAGCACATAAACAGCAGATATGGTGTAGACAAAACCAGAAAAGTGTTCAAAACAAAGATTTGGAAAAAGGCCTCAAGGCACTGAAAGTATCAGCAGCAGACTCTCATGACTAAGAAAGGAAAAATGGAAGGGAGGAAAGGAAGTATATTTTTAACTGTAAATGTGTTCTCAGAAGGTACCAACCAGGAAAGAGACGAGAAATGAGAAGTTCTTGCTCTGCAAAAGGACAGTATCAATGATGTGGCAGATGCTGAGGAAGCTCCTGCTCCAAACCTCATAGGATAGCTGAGATAGCCGGCAGAAAGTGATGAAAGACATTTCAGTTTTCAAGTATTGCTTTGAAGAAAGACAAGAAAGCAATTCTGCTGTTCAGAGAGTAAAGGAGTATAAAACATTAGTATCTACATACAGAAGGATAATACACTGAACGTTTCACATTCTTTTCTACAGATCAAGCTGGTAGACAAAAACAACTCTCCTATTTCCAATGAGGTTATTCAGCTATTTGTCAATAACAAGAACACAGACAACTTCACCACTGATGATAATGGTGTTGCAAAGTTTAGCATTGACACATCTGAAATGTTTGATCCTGAGATCAGTCTGAAAGTGAGTACAAAACAAGGCTGAATAGAGACACTGAGAAAGATGGCTGCTCTCAAATTGAACTCAAAAAAGATGGTTGAGGTCTGAATTCTGGTAATAAAAATGTGGGGTTTATCCAGTTAATTTCATGTTCCAGAGCTCTCGAAAATTACCATAAAAAGAGTGAGAAAAACACACAAGAGCCTTGCTGCAAGGCTAGTGATGTATGTTTGTTTTCCTTTCCTTCCCCACTCCCTATCCTGATCAGGCAATTTATAAAACCAGTGACCACTGCCACTATGAAGGCTGGATAGAGCCTTACTACCCAGAAGTGACTCTTTCCATCCAGCGCTTCTACTCTTGGACTAACAGTTTTGTGAGGATTGAGCCTTTATGGAAAGATCTGGGCTGTGCGCAGAAGAGGATGATCACTGTGCACTATATCTTAAACACAGAAGGATATGAGAGCATCAACACTGTGAACTTTTACTATGTGGTGAGTATAGGGTTGTGGCATACTTTGCTGAAAAGGCTTGACCATGCAGCTGTCTGGCAATTCATCCATAGGATTTATAGCAGTAAGTGCTCTTCCGGGTTTTGGATTATCATCCAGGACAATGGCTAACATCCCAATGACAGAAACAGCACTGAGGTGGTTTGGAAAATCTATTCACTCAGAAAAAATTACCGGCATTTCTGACCAGGTTACTCTATTTCATAGTAAGGAACCCCTTTCATAATGTCTCAGGTCAGGGTTCTTGTCCCTTTCCTCCTAGAAACTCTTCGTAGTATTCTGTGCCTCCCTCTTCCCCTCCTTTTCCTTCTGCTTCCTAAGCAGGGACAGGGGTTTCAGCAATAACAGCTGCAGTGGCTGTACTCAACATGCCCTAAGGTTTATGTTTAAGCATTTGAGATCTTCTCAATGTAGATTGTCCTGTACAATGAACTTGATTGCTTCTTTCTCCCTCCAACTTCTAAGAACCCATAAATGTCTTGATCTTCTCTGCACAGGGCATGGCAAAAGGCAAGATTGTCCTTACAGGGGAAATTAAAGTTAATATCAAAGTTGGTAAGTTAAGTTGCCAATCCATATTTTTGCATTAAAAAAAAGGCCAATCAATCAAAAGTTGGTTGAACCAAGGCATTACGTCCTGGCTGTATACAGCAGCTATTGGGAAGGCCAACTCTCTCCACCCATCCATATGTGTGTGATACTAGCACTAAGATCACTATAAAGTCAGGTTTAGTCCAGCAATGACTTAATTTGATATTAATCAAATAGTGTCCTCTAAAGATCTCAAAGGATAACGCAGGGAACACAGAGTGTCTGACGTAGGGCCACATGTTCAAATCTACAATAAATATGTGATCATCTGGAACTAAACCCTGGCATGTCACCTCCTGGCAAAATTTTAAGTTTGTCGTTAAAATTCAGATGGCTCCACTGGCTGGTACAGTTACATGTCTGTTGAGGATGGTTACTATTACAGCAGATCTTTGATATTCCTTCCTTATCCTCAGTGCCTTTCTTTTTTCTAACAGGCCAAAATGGCACTTTCACCATCCCACTTGTGGTCAATGAGAAAATGGCTCCAACCCTTCGGTTGCTGGTATATACCTTACACCCTGCCAAGGAGCTGGTGGCAGACAGTGTTCGATTTCCAGTAGAGAAGTGTTTCAAAAACAAGGTGAGAGGCACTAACACATAGCAAGTCTTACCTGCTGTCAGATAAATACAAATTCTTTGTGTATACATTCACAACAGATTTATAGTTTTATTTCTTGTTTCAATCCACTTCTCTCAACATTATTCTTTTTTCTCTTTGGCTTTATATCTTCCCTCTACCACTATTTCTGGCCTTATTGTCAAAACATTAAAACTTTTCAGAAAACCCATGTGAATCCCAGATGATTCTTGCCTCTCTTAAACTCTACTAGTGCTCCATTTAGTTTAGATTGTCCCATCTTCAGGATAGTGGACACATTTTAGCCTTATCCTACTTCACTATTCAATCTAATATTTTTACGTCTTTCTGTTAAAAATGCAATTTGAGTTTACCAGAACAAAACATACACAGAAAAGAAACCAAGAATAGCAGTCTGGGGGTTCAGTTTTTCTTCCACTTTTTTTTTTCACTGGTACATTTTCATTTATCACTTTGAAACCAGATTTCACCGTTATGATTTTTCTAATCTTCAGTTCCTAAAAGCTAAAAAGCATGAAACTTTATGAGAAAACAAACCAAGTGAGATTAAAGAATATGTTTCTAGGTATCTGTTTCTACTTATCTCTCCTATTTTTTCCCTCTTATCTAACACAATGTGAAATAGATTCTGCTCTGAATAGATTCAAAACAGGATCTGTTTTAAATATCTGCTAAGGAGGGCCATGCACCTAGTAAAAATATTATGTGCTCACTGTAGTGCTTATTACATGTAGTCGAGTCATAATAAGATTTGATTTGATAACGACAGCAAAAGAATCTCACTTTATTTTGAATCACTTGTGGTAGACTTCATTTAAGCTCTCACAGGAAATTAAGTGTGCTTATTGCCTATGTGCTTGGTCCCCATTATAACAGAGGCCTGGTCAACAGCTGCAGTGGAAACCAGACACCCTTCTCCAGGCAGATCTTTGTGCTTTGACAGAAAATCCTTCTACACTCCTTGCCCTCCATTCACACGCACAGTCAGAGCAGCCCCAGGCAACAAGGATTAGCCATACCAACATCTGTTTGATAAATTTCAGGTCCACTTGCAGTTCTCTGAAAAGCAGATGCACCCAGCTTCTAATGTCAGTTTGCTCATTGAAGCTGCTGCCAACTCCTTCTGTGCTGTGAGGGCAGTGGATCAGAGTGTGCTGCTCCTGAAGCCTGAGACAGAGCTGTCTGTGGAAATGGTAAGCTGCCCAAATGCATTGTCTCCTTCCACTGTTTCTTCCCCCTTCATTACAGTGTGTCTCCACTTGAGATCATTAGAATATGTTAGACTTCTACCACTTTTTGCATGTGCTGGTCATAAACTATCTATAGTAGGCAAGTTGGAAGTCCTCTTTCACGTAGAATTTAGTTTAAGCTGTGACTGGTCTCTGGTAGCACGTCCTTCTGGCATATCTGCCACTCCTCACAGTTTTCTGTCACCAGCACACTTGCTGAGGGAACACTCTCCCCCAATATCCAGAACATCAGTGAAGATGTGCAGCAAGATTGGACCCAGCAAGGACCCCTGAGGTGCACCACTACTTACTGACCTCCAACTAGACTTCATGCCACTGATCACTGCACTCTAGATCCGGCCATTCAGCCAGTTCTCAATCCAGGAAACAACATGGTTTCAAATAGGCTGACATCTCCGCTCTGGAAATTTGCAGCATATGATGGTGTAGTTAGAATTAATCTTTACACACACAGGTTTTGTGTTTGCTTACCCTCACAGATATACAGTCTGCATCCCCTGCAAGACTTTCAAGGATACGTCTTCAATGGGTTCAATCTAGAAGAAGACCGCCAAGACCCTTGTGTCTCATCTGACCACATCTTTCACAAAGGCTTGTATTACACACCAGTAATGTCTGGATTAGGCCCAGATGTGTATGAGTTTCTCAGGGTAAATGTCCTGTACATTACTTACACCTGTTGAAGTGAATTTCTGATTATTAGATGGCTCTGCAAATTACACTGTTAGTAAAGCTCGTGCATGACAAACCATCCTCATGGACCTCTATTCTCAATTGACTCTGGTGCTTACTGTGACTTTCCAGCATGGACAAAGCTAAAACAAGTCTCTGCATAGGCGGCTCTGAGCACCTTTGTGGTAGAAAGACAGTAATGGGAAAGAGGGAAGAATGGGACAAACCTTAGCTATGATATGGTTATGGCCAACACCAAAATGTGTTTTTTACAGGATATGGGCATGAAACTTTTTACCAACTCAAAGGTTCGACAGCCAGTTATATGTACTAGTGAGACTGTAAGACGTCAACCATATACAGGATTCACGGCTCACGCACATCATGTTAAATTATCAGGTAATACAAAGGACAGGAAAGAGACTTTATCTTTCTCCTTAAAGAAGTGACATTCATGGGACATGAACATGTACCTTACTCATTAATCACATTGGTATTGATATTGAATATTGGCCGGGCACAGAATAAGGTATCTTAGGATAATAGTTCCAATGCCCAAAAGGTCCTTCATATCTACTCTTCTGATTCATGTCCAGTCTCATGCTGTGAAGTGTTGACAATTAGCGGAGTGTCACACAAAATTAACACTGTAGGCACTGATTCCCTTCTGACCTGAACTGGTTTGAAAAGACTGTGCAACTGTGGACAGTAAACAGACCTAAGAGCCAAGTGACTTGAGTCCTAGCCCTAGGCCTCGTGCTCATATTTGGAGACCAAAACATTTCAAGTAATGTTTTCTTTTTCATTTGATACAAGGTGATACCTAACTCAGGGATACATTAGTGATATTAAATAATATTTGTGTGGTATTATTGTCTCAGATAGAACAAAATAGGAAAACACTTCCTACTGGTCCATGTGTATTCAAACCTGTCTTTTCTGGGAGTTTTCATTATATGAACCAGGATTTACTAAATTCTCATTGTCTCTTACCAGGTGAAGCTAGCAGGGAGGAACATGAGAAGAAACTCGTCCTTGAGACAATTCGGGAATTCTTCCCTGAAACTTGGATTTGGGATATAGTTCTAATTAAGTGAGTACTGCTTCTTTCATCCCTTTGCCTTGCTTCAAGAGTTACTCAATGTGTTCCCTGATGTCCTGCAAGGTGGGAATTCTTTGCCTCTTCTTCTCACTTTGGCTTGGAAGACACAGCTTTTTCAGTCTTCACCTTTCCACCTGCCCTCCTCTTTTCTTATGTTAAAAAAAAGACTTTCCCAAAGACATCTGTTCCCACAATGCATGTATCATGAGTCATATTCCCTTCCTCAGAAGAAGGACAGCTCTATTTAAAATATGGGTTTGCAGAACAAGAACCCTGAATTGTCTTTCCAAACTCGGGGAAATGATGCGCAGAAGAATTTTCAAAAGGGCTTTTCTCAGAAGAGTTGAGTGATAAATTCTGGGTATTGTATGTGAGATTTCTGGAAATAGAATAAGAGTTATTTTGATTTTCAGAACTTGTTACTTCTGCTGAGAAGTAAGGTATATGAAACATATGCTTTCTAAGTTTTCCATGCCTTATCCATTCCCATCAGCTCCACTGGAAAAGCCAGCATCTCATACACCATCCCTGACACCATCACCAAATGGAAGGCCACTGCTTTCTGTGTGGAAGAGTTGATTGGATTTGGGATGTCTCTCCCTGCCACTCTGACAGCCTTCCAGCCTTTCTTTGTTGATTTGACCTTGCCATACTCTATCATCCGAGGAGAAGATTTCCTGCTCAGAGCCAATGTCTTCAACTACCTTGACCAGTGCATTAAGGTGTGTACTTCTGCCCACATTCTTACACCTTACCCCATCTCCAAAGAAGCTGCAGCAAATGATGGGTGCAGATGGTTGGATTATACCCTGCTGTTGATTGAGGTACTGCTCATTCTAGCTGATGACAGATTTTCCTGACTGGATATCCTAAACTACAAAAAAGCAGAGGAAGACCTGTGTGAACTGTGACAAGCATGGGTCTCAAGATCCACAGAGAAAGCAAGCAAGAGCTCTGCTGAGTATCATTCACCATCCACAGCCATGCAAGCCATAAGCGGTTTAAGTGGGATCTTTTCCCAGGGAATCAGGTGTGCATACAATATTTAACACCTCAATAGAGAATGTAATAAGAAGCAAAAAGAAAAACTATTCAGATTACGTCTGATGGATGACCAACATCATCAGCCCAGGCCTTAAATCTGCTTTACACTGTTAAGACTGTACATAAACAGATAGTATCTCATCCCTCTCTAACAATAACGCACCATATGCATATGGTACAAAATCTTCATCCCATGACACTATTCTTTCTGTTCTCAGATTAATGTTTTACTGTCAGATTCCCCTGATTTTCGAGCCAAACACCTCTCCACAGATGATGATGGATGTGTATGTGCCAAACAAAGGAAGAGCTATGTCTGGAATATTTTTCCCAAGGAAATTGGTAAGTGTTTTGAATCTACTTGGCATTCTGTTCTGAGGTGGCTACTAATCAATTTATATCTCACTTGAAAAACCTTAATCCTTGTCCAGCCCAGAGAACTTGGTCTACCACTGGTCTTTCCAGTTATCTGGGCTAGATAGCTTCTCTGCAATGGCAGTGTATTTATCATTCCCATTTTTAAAGATCAGTTCTCTTCCCATATGTCTCACCTACAGTGACTGACCATTCATTATGTTGCACAACTTAATATTATTCATCAGGTGAAATTTCTAACTTTAGTCATCATTCTGCATGTAGAGGTCTACTTTTTTTCCTTTTCTGCTACTATTTAAGGTAATGTAGTATTCAGCATTACTGCAGAAACCAAGGATGATGAATCTTGTGGAGACAAAGCACATAGAAACATCAGTATTGACTACAGGGACACCCAGATCAGAACACTGTTGGTTGAGGTACTGCTGACAGCTCTTACTGTTTGTCCTGTACTCCTTTTCATGAGGAAACTACTAAAGTGCAGCAGAAGTACCAAAAGTTTTTCGGGCTCCCTAAAGTACTCCTGGTATGGCTCCACATTCATCTGGCTGGGACAGGGTCTGGCTGTTCAATCTAAGACCAAGTCTCCTCCCATCTGTTGTCCTCTTCCATGAGGTGGTTGCAAGTGCATGTCTCCATGCAGAGGAGAAATTGGAAATGAGTGACTCCCTCTGATGGTAACTCCCTTTTCGTAGCAGCCACATCAGATATGGACTTGTAAACTCTTGTTTCAATTCACCTGCCTTATGATGTGGGATGATGGGAAAGAGGGTGGCTTTTCTGTGACTGCATTTCTTCTGCATGCTTTGTTCTCATCTGCTGCGTGTTTCTCTTCTTTCCATCTCCATGCAGCCTGAAGGTATCAGAAGGGAAAAGACTCAAAACTCCCTAATCTGTACAGAAGGTAAGAGTCTTAGATAAGGCTGTCTTGAGAGGAACATAAAGAAAGGCTGGAGTCTGCACTCCTTCCTGCAGTGCTTGTTGATGTTGCCTCTCTCTTCTTCACCAGAGTTGTCCAAATGACAGCTAGTATGAGTGTTATAGTTCAATTCCCTGCTACAAAATTCCTGTGTGATCCGGTGTGCATCACTGAGGCAGCATCTGGGCCTCATTCAGATGTGCTCAGATGCTGAAGGAAGGCTACTATGAAGCTGTCAAAGGGAAATGACTTTTCTATACAAAATATGTTCTGTGTTTCATTCACTCGTGTTGACAGCTGTCCTCTGATGCCAAAGAGGTTTCTGATTTTTTGATTTTTTACATTTTGTAGATTTTAGAAACACAGTAGATGTAACACTGTAGATTGTAGTGTTGGCAGCAGTTTCCAAAATTTCCTGGATGTCCTAAAAGAGGCAGAAAAACAGTTCTAACCCTCACCGACCAGCTCCCTCCATTGTCTGAGGAAACCCCCAGGGTTCACAGATACTACAGCCTGTGAGCACCAACCTTACCCTGTTCTGCTGTTTCTATTGAGCGATGACAGTTACTGTACCATTTGGTCTATTTTTCGCAATTTGGGTTTTTCTGTGCCTCCTTCTCTCTTCATGTTATTGGTGACAGATGTGAGTTTATTGCTGTCTCTTGTGATTTTTGTACTGTGCAATTTGTACCAGGAGCATTTCACTGCTATAATGTTCCTATAAAATGACCACAATGCACTCAATATTTTTCTCCACAGATGATGTGGTTATTCAAGATATAGTTCTAGATCTACCTACAAATGTTTTGGAAGGATCAGCCAGAGCATCCTTTTCTGTTGTTGGTAAATATATAAATATAAAATATAAAAATTATAAAATGAAACCTCTTTCAGGATTCAAAATGTGAGTTTCCATTCCTTGTGTGGGAAACTTTTAAGAAAAGAGATTGTCTCATCTTGTTCAGCAATGCTCTGCATCAGTGAGATGAAGTTTAAATATCAGTTACATCACTCTTCACTATTCTGTTTAAATTTACTGCATTTTAATGTTTTGAACTTCAGTAGCAGCACAGTTCTGAGTTATTACCCCAGCCAGATTCATGCCAGCATGACTTTTTTCCACATACTCATCTGCAAATCAGAGATACCAGTAGAGTCTTTTCAGGGCCTGGACTTGGTTACATTACTCACCAGGCATAAAATCATTGCTTTGTAATGTTGGTGATTTTAGCTCATTCCAGAAATCCCTTGCTGGGTCTGTGCTACCTTTCCTAAAACTAACAGCTTAGACGTGGTCTGTGATACATCTGCATAACCAATGGCTCTCTTCAGCATTAGTTGTTCATTCTGTGTAACATCTCTGGCTGTTCCCTTCTGTTCTCTGGAAACAGAAGTTTCCTGAAAGCTCTTTTCACTTCCAATGAGAAGTGTCTCTTGAAGTGGTACTAAAATAAGTAGTGTTTCTGGTGTGGGCAATTCAGACTAGGTAAGGAGAGGCAGAGAAGGGATTCTTTTTTGACTGAAAAGCAGAACAGAACAAAGCACTCAACTCTAAGAGCTTCATTCTTGTTGGGAAGGCTTGCAACCCCATCTAGGCTTTTATGATTCTACCTGTGGAATGGAAATTACTGTTATTTCAGTGGCCATGAATTGTGTTAATCCTGCCCTCACATCTCCTCTTCCCCAGGTGACATCATGGGCACTGCCATGCAGAACCTGCACCAGCTCCTCCAGATGCCATTTGGCTGTGGGGAGCAGAACATGGTCCTGTTTGCACCCAACATCTACATCCTGGACTATCTGAACAAGACAGGGCAGCTGAGTGAGAAGGTCAGATCCAAGGCCATTGGATACTTAGTGAGCGGTGAGACCTTTGTGGTTCCCTTACAGTGTATGCTGAAATTCCTATTGAGGCCCAGTGAGCAGGAGCAGCACCAGGGCTATCCCAGATGGCACCACTGTTGTAGCATATCTCAACAACCCAAGGGTTTGCCCTGATCAAGACCTTTTTAATTTTTGCCTTATCTTCTTTGATCATCCCTTTTTGCTGACATGCAGCTGCCACGTTTGCTTTTAAGTTTTGTCTTTCAGTTCCCTTCTACTTTTCCACTCAGGCACAGAATATATCCTAATACTGTTCATTTAATTGGAGCACAGCCCTGATAGAGTTCTGCCTATTCTGTGACTCAGTGTTTCTGCAGGACAAAATGCTCCATACTTCCCTCCATAAGATCCATCAGGCTCCCCTTCTGTTTGGTAGATATACATTGCCTTTGCACTCTTTCCCACTGTGGTTTCAGATAAATGTGTTAGCAAAAAAAATACAGTTTGGTTTTTATGCCTGAGTACACTTCCATTTCCATGTTCTTACAGGCTACCAGAAGCAGCTGTCATACAAACATCCTGATGGGTCCTACAGCATCTTTGGCACCAGAGATAAAGAAGGGAACACTTGGTGAGTGACTGGGAGCAAAAATGGCTCAGAGATGAATCTGCATTCAATTCACATGGTGCAGGTAAGAGGCAGCCTCACTAGCTAAATCAGATGTACAGAGCTATCTTGGACTGGGATTCAGTAAGCTCTAAGAAAAATGTCTCTCCACCCCCTGCCAGGAAGGGTGAACAAAGAGAAGTTGACCCCTGAAGACCCAGCTGACTTTCTCATTTGCTGTCCTGCTATCTCCCATGAACCTCATTGCACTGCAGAGGTCTGTAGACAGGCTCAGACTCACAGTGTGCTGGACATCCTTCCCATGTGCCATCTGGCTACTACTCCTTTTACTGCTCTCTCAGGGAGGAGTAAAAAAAAGCCAAAGCAAGCCACCCAACATGCTGGTTGTAACTCTTCATGATTATGAACTGCATGAATGAGAGGGCTGACATTTTCTGTTTCTACTTGCAGTGCTCATCTCCTGGTTTCCTTTCCCTTGCAGGCTCACTGCCTTCGTGTACAGATCATTTGCACAAGCAAGTCACTTCATTTATATTGATGACAATGTCCAGTCTCAAACCCTGATGTGGCTGGCAAGCAAACAGAAGCCAGATGGCTGCTTCCGAAGTGTTGGGACACTCTTCAACAATGCCTTGAAGGTAGCAGAGAATTACTTTGTCAAATTTACACTTTCTCACTAAGAATATGCTCTCCTATTACCGCCAAATACTATATTTGATTCTTAATGCCTGTGCCCTTCTAAGGGCTAATGCTCCACTTCTTAAAATGACTATTTTCAGCTCAGTCAGCTTTTACACACTGTATTTTACATCTTATGAGCACCTGAGAGAGAGGTTGCACGACTGTAAGCTTGAAGGAGTGATGTGTTTGATTTGACAGCAATGTACTTCTCTTGATTCATGAACCATGAAAGAGCTATACAAATGCTCTCCTTTCTTTTGGATTGTCTTCAGAACTGGCCACACTCTCACAGTTGGGATATGGTAATTCATAGTTAAAGACTTCTCACTGATTATTCCCTCTCCATGTCCTTTTCAGGGAGGAGTAGATGACGAGCTGTCACTTTCTGCCTACACCACCATTGCCATGCTAGAAGGGGGGCACTCCAGCTTGGTAAGAAGACTTTCAGCTGCTGGTATCCAGCTGGATTTGGTCCCCAGTTTCTGACTTGGCTCCAGTGTCTGCTACAATTGTCTAGGTAGTAAAGAGACAGAAAGAGGGAGAGAGCACCAAGAGTACATGACAGTGCTCTGTATCTGCACTGGTTACTGTGATAGACAAGGTCCCAAACTCTACATCTCTTGAACCACTAGTGTTCAAGCAGAAATTGTATAAACCTCAGTGGTATTTAGATCTCTTATTTAAGAGACCCAAAAGCTTTCATGACACCTTTTAGTTTCCAATAAAATCTCTTGACAGGTAGTAACCCACAAGACAGGTAGCAACCCACACGACAGGTAGCAATCCACACACTATAGTTTAGCCTCAAACATGACCCAGTCAAGAAAGTAAGTTATTCCAGGTAAATCTGTAAAATGGAACTATAAGCTATGTTGGAAAAACAAAGGTCTATCTAGCAAAAGCTGATCTGCCCTTTTCAAAATGTTGCCAGTACAAATGAGACTACAGAGCAGATGTTAGACTTCAGTACATGAGTTAGCCTCCAACTTGTCATATTCTTTCTGAAGACCTGCTTGATTGGTGCATTAGTGAGGACACAGGATCAAACTCTGTGTTTTTTACTGGGTGTAAACCTAGTACAATCTCACAACCAATTTAAAGTTACGTCAGCGTCACTGAGGATAGAAACTCCAAGCTTAGATTTGTTCAAAAAAACCAAACTCTTGAGTACAGAGGTGCAGAGTGAATTATTCTCATGGAGGTAAGCAGAAGGAATTAACTGTGAAAGAAATAGAATAGTCTTCTCTTTATAGACCAACCTCTTCAAGAACATGATTGAAAGCTACTTGATTTCTCTGATGTTTCCTGTTAAATCCCTCCTGAGAGACTTCTGTATTCTCTCTCTTGAAGCAATTATACAAAGTGAAGTCCCATTCTCATTGCTGTGATAGGAACAGGATGAAGAACAGTTTTAAAGAAAAAAAATTTTGACCAGGTGAAAACTACTGTCCTGAATTAGACCCATCTGCTTTTTGTTTTTAAGGATCCTGTAATCCAAAATGCCCTTTTTTGTCTGGAGACTGCATCTGAAAAGAGTATCAGTGACGTTTACACTCAGGCACTCATGGCCTATGCTTTCTGCTTAGCTGGCAAGGCAGAAAAATGTCAATCATTCCTTGAAGAGTTGCAGAAATCTGCAAAAGGAGTTGGTGAGTTTCAGTCATTCTGGGAATTAGGGAAGAGGAAGAATGGCACAGATCTTAATGATGGTCTAACCTTGACAATATTGAGTGTATGGGCACATTAACCAAACTCCACAAATAATCTATGGAGTTAATCTACAGTACATCCATTTCTCTGTAGAGAGTACTTTTGAGGAAGAGACCCGGAAGCAGCAAGCATAGAGCAGTGACACCTGTAATCAATTTTAGTTGCTTCTCAGCCTCTATTTGCTTATACAGATGGTTCATGGCACTGGGAGCAGGAAGAGAGAGCTCCATCAGAAGATTCTCCCTCCTTCCTTGACCACGCCCCATCAGCTGAAGTTGAGATCACCTCTTACGTGTTGCTGGCATTGCTGTACAAAACCAACCGGAATACAGAGGACCTCACAAAGGCCTCAGGGATTGTGCAGTGGATCATCAGGCAGCAGAATCCCTATGGAGGTTTCTCTTCTACGCAGGTGCCAAAACTACCTTCCACACTCTCTCCAGCCAGTCCTAGGAACTGGGGACTGTTTCAGGGTTCCAGGGACACTTTGGTTACCTACTCTTATTTCTCTTTTCCACCTGCCATCTAAAACACACAGAAACCAAACCTTTTCTTTAGAGAGACCAAAATACTACACATACCCCCACACCCCACACCCCATCCGCCTGCCCCTTCTTAACTACAGAACAGTTAAAGCCATGAAAGAGTAATTTGACTAGCAACAAATACAGATATTTGCATCAGGAATGAGCCTAGAAAACACCAAGTGCCAGCTGTTACAAGGCCAAGAAGTTCTGTGTAGTTCCTCAGAAAACACAGGTTTCACCACTATGAAAAACTCTGAAAGTGTGCTCTACTGCTCAAATTTTATGTTCTGAGACCTTTGTATAAGCAGAGAGATTTCTTCCACCCTAAAACATACATGAGAGAGTGAAATGGATCTTTTTGTATGGGAACCATGGAATTTTACACAAAATCAGGTTTTCTTTAGCCAGGATGAAGTGACTGTGATTAATATTGGAATTATGACTTTGGTCTCCTCTGCACTGGTCATGTTGTGTATATAATTGTCTTTTATTATTTTATTTTTCTTCAGGACACAGTCATTGCTCTTCAAGCCCTTGCTACTTATGGCAAGGCCACCTACAACTCTGCCACGCAAAATGGAGTCAAGATCACTTCCAAAGAGTCTTTTGAGAAGGTATTTGTTGTCAACAATGAGAACAGGCTCCTGTTGCAACAGACTTCCCTTCCTGAGGTTCCTGGGAAATACAGCCTAACAATGAATGGCAGTGGATGCATATTTATGCAAGTAAATGTCTGTTCGACTCTTCATTGTGTCTCACTTTCTGTGTGATACATAACCACAGCTTTGATGATTTTCTAGATGACTTCTCTTTATTTCTCCTAATTACTTGATTTCCCTAAACCTTTTAAACACTCTTTTCCCTATCCCATGTTTTGACTCCTATGGCATGGAGAAGTCCTTTCTAATCAGTATCTGGTTCCTTTCTGGGAGATGACTTTGGGTACAAGCACCCTCATTGCTAAAGAGCAGAAATCTGTTCCGTTCATCATGGATGTGAGCAGGGATCTTTCATGTAAAACCAAATGCAACACTGTCAGAAACATTCACTAAGTCTGACACTTGTTTATTGGAATACATATTAAAATCCTTGACATGCTTTAACAACGGGGTTTTTCCTCTTCCAGACCGCACTGAGATACAACATTCGCCTTCCAGAGGGGGCTTTTGGATTTCTGCTTTCAGTACAGACATCAAATGCATCCTGCCCACTGGATCGACCAGCGAAATTTGATATTTTCCTCAGAATCAGGTAGTGTGCCATCAACAAACCAGCTGCACAGATGACAAGACACGTGGAAAACATTGCTTTGTGGTTTTAGTTCTGCTTATGAAGTCAAGAACCTTGTTCTGATCAAAATGTTGATGATACCAGCCTGTAAGACACAGTATCCCAAAAGACCTTGTGACAGTAACTGATGGTGGTAGTGCATACTTGGCCTATTCACATGGGGAATCTCACCAGTGTCTCCCACTTGACGCAGTCAGCAAGTGCATGCAATTCATACCAGCATCTTCATGCTGTATGAAGCCAGGAGCTGAGGTTTGCTTCCCCAGGTACAATCTACACTGACAGGGACTCTGTTGTTTCAGTTACACAGGGAAGCGCAGCAGTTCCAACATGCTCATTATTGATGTGAAGATGCTCTCTGGCTTTGTTCCTGTTAAGTCTTCCCTGGATAAGGTAAACTATAGGAACAAATTAAATTACTCCCTGAAGGGACAGAGGAGAAGACTGGCCATGACAAAAACAGGCATGATTAAGAATCATTAGGCCAGAAAAATGTGCTAGGTGTTTGCATGGCTGCACTGTTCACTACTGGGCGCAGGGAATTCCCTACAGGGAGCTTCAAACACACAGACCTTCCCATATTAAGAACTAGGAAGAGTTTCAGCTCAAGACTGACCAGCTGGCAGCTGTAACTGGGAGCTGGCACTGCCCAGGTAGGGAAAGGGTGGGAAACCTGTCAAACCAACCCTTAAAAATATATCACACCGGAGTCAGGTAGTATTCCCCAAATGAATTGCAGTGACTTGTGCATTTGGGAAGTGCTCATACCCACAACTAAGTCAAGTGGTAGGTTTTTCTCCATCGTTTCCATTTATTCAGCAATATTTGGACTCTAAAAAATCAGCTGCCAGCCCTTGATACTTGGCTAGAATCCCACAGCCATGCAGTGATAAGGGCTGAGATAGCACTTGTTTTTTAATGTTTTATAAATATATTTATCTCTGTTTTCTTGTTTTAAAGCTCATTGACAGTAATACAGTGATGCAAGTGGAAAACAAGAAAAATCACGTTCTTCTTTATCTGCAAAATGTAAGTTCTGATCACCATCTTTTTGACTACCACAAGGGATGGAAACACCATGTAACAGATACAACTGTAGTATCGATAAACTCTATAAGGTGTATTTATCATGTTCCCTTCCTCATCAGTTTCCTCCCAGAATCACTAAACATATTACTTCTCAAATTGCATGTAACTTTCCAGCCTTCTAAACAGCTTCAAACTGACACCTGCCCTGCTAGCAACTAGAAAACAAAGTTAATCAAAAGAACCACAAAGAAATAAATCAAAATTCTTTCTCCTTTCAGACAAAAGCAGATAAACACAAGAAAAGAGATTCCCTTCTTCTCAGTTGGGTCCTCATATAAACCCCAGTCCTTCCAACAGAACACAAAACATGGCTTTCATTCTCCTCTGGAAAGATTTCCATTATTTCTCTTGCACTACTTCACTACAAAATTTAACCTGTAGTCTAATTCCTGAATCAGAATTTACATGGTAAACATCAAAGTAAATTTGCTCATGGCTCCTTAGAACTAACAACAGAAGCCAATATCCCAGTGATGTACATGGTAAATTGATTCCCAGTTTCTTGGTGACACATAATGTTCACATCTGAAATGGGAGGGATTGGAATATCAGACTTTGTCATCCTGACCCTTGTGAAATCATGGAGAATTAAATTCAATCACTCTGGACAATTTTTCCCTCTCTGCTAATAGGATATGCAGTAATTACAGAATCAGGTAATACAAGCAGGATAACAAACCTATAACTCTTCAGTTCAGATTCACTTTGGACTCTCCAAACACGTTGTAGGTAATGTCTGTCCCATACTTTATGTGGGTCATCAGTGGGATATGGAATATACAACCAGTTACTCCCTTTGTCTGCTCCAGATGATGTTGTACGGATAAAAACTTATGTGATCTCTGTCTCTTCATTCCCAGATCTCACAGAAGAAAAAGAAAGAAATCATTTTCTCAGTTGAGCAAGACTTTATAGTGACTAACCCCAAGCCAGCTCCTGTGCAGATATATGATTACTATGAAACAGGTAGGTCTTTGATTTTAACCACTGTGAAGTTTAGGGTAGGGGCAGCAAAAACACTGTGTCCATTAAGGGAGACTCAGAACCAGCCCTGCTGGAACCAACACTCCTCTGAACTACATCAGTATGTGAATCTAGGGCCAGGGGAGAGACTCATTTCACTTCAGTGAGTTTGGTCTCATGCCCAAGGTGACAAGTGGGCATGACTAGACAGTTACAAGAATGCAAGTGTCAGGATGAGGGGCATTTCAAGGAACTCCAGCTTAAGCATGCATAAGGAATATAAACCTTCACGGAAAGGCATTGGAAGTGCTTTACAGCCTAACAAGAACATTTGTTTCCTTCTCTAGAAGAGTATGCTGTTTCTCAGTATACATCACCTTGCAAAGAAATTGTTGTAGAAACGGACTAATGATTTGAAAAGGTAAGTGGGAACCAGAATAAAACCTAAGTAGGTAAGGAAGTAAATTATAAAGCAGCAAGAGCAGAGGAAATGGCAAGGTGAGTAAATCAACTGTTCTCAAAGAAGTAAGGGAGCAGGCAGAGAAAGTAGCCAGATCCTGTACCATGGCAGTGGGGCTCCAAGTTAAGATCATTTTGCTGTTCATGGGAAAACCTTAGCTCCTAGAATGAAAGCCAAAGTGTAGAATAATGGAGAGACTGGGAAATACCTTCAAAGCTTCCTCAAGAGCATGACACTTAGCAAGGAACCATATACCTGTAGCCATCCTTGAAAGTCTCCATTCTGAAGCCTGTGCTTCACAGGCACAGGCAAGGTATTTCACATGGACTTACAGAAACTTTTTCTTGGACAGTTAACACATTATCTGAGGAAAGCATGAGGAGGCACATGGAGGCACAGTGTTAAATAGTCAGAGTTAGGATACTGCCTTGATGTAGAGCAGGTCCAGTCTGCATTCTGCTCAGCATAGCACTTTGCTGATTGTTATCATCTGAGCAGTTTCTGGGGGGTACAGGCACAGCTTGCTGCCAGACCTTGGCTCAGCTTTTATCTCTTTTGCACAGAAGAACTGACTACCCTGTGTATTGAAGTAAAATACTTGTATTTTGTATCCTGCAACTGTTGGTTTCTTCTCATTGAGGTTATTTTCTTTTGGATTTTCCCTTGCAGGACCATCATAATGTTGAATGAGTGGTCAAGAACCCTATTTTCTTCTGTCATGAAGTCCTGGAAAGGACCGTTTCACCTTATGAATCACAGGGGGATTTTGTGATCGTTTGAGCTAGTGTCTAATTCTCTGTTTCCTTCATAGCACATCTCTCCAGATCTGTAGGATAATCATGTATACCTTTCCATCAATAAACATCCTTTTACACTGGGCATTGGCTTTTTTCAGTGTCACACAATATTTTAATCATAGTCCACATGTTGTGATTGCTTACTGGAATGAAGAGAGGAATATATCTGTCCTGCCTGCAGCACTCAGCCTCCTCTCTTAGCAACAGCTGATAACCACTGACAACTACTGCAAAATGCAGCATGTTAAGTCCCTCCCACCTGCACAGAGTGGGATGCACTGGTCATTGCTGCTGAACAGCCCTTCACCTTTCCCCAACCCTGTGAGGGCATTACCTCTGCCCCTGTGGCATAAGAGTAGGCGTTTCTGTATGGATATCATGGAGTGACTCTGCATCATGCTTAGTGGAGCAGAGGGTGAAGAGAGGGGCAGGTTGAAGACCAGGCCTGGTGAGTCCCTGGTCCCACATCCTGAATCTCACCCTGCTATGCCCTTCTATCCACAAGGCTGGCCAGAATTTGTCCAGAAGAGAACATGATGGATCATGACGCCATGTCCCAGCCACCAGCCTACCCATCTTCCCGCACCCCTTGTCAATCCCTTACTTTGTTATACTTGAAGTCAGGGCAGTTTCTGCAAAGACAACACACTACTGGGCTGCAGCACGCCAGAGCTAGTGGATGGAGGGGAATAGCGTCACCTAGGCACTACCGGAGTAGAGGGTACGAGGAGGAAGGGAGGAGTGGCGGGAGACGAGGGAGCAGAGCAGCACTGAGAAAAGAAACACGGATGATTCTTCTCTTATCGGGGGCAACCGCGGCGCTGGCAGCGCTCGCCCGCCCGCGCCGGGCTCCCATGGACGCAGCTCCCCCCGCGCCCGCCAGGCGGCGCCATCGCTCCGCGCCGCCAGAGAGCGCGGCGCGATAGACCGGGCATGGATCCAGCGGGGGAAAAGGGATGGACCGGGCTTGGCTCCGGGGGGGTGAAGGGGATGGACCGGGCATGGCTCCGGGACGGGAAAGGGGGTGGGGATGGACAGGGCATGGCTTGGGGTCTGGAGGCGGGGGAGACTGGGCACAGATCGCGGCGGGAAAGGGAAAGGACCGAGAGCGGATCCCGGGTGGGGGGAAAGGGGATGGACGGGGCACGCATACAGGGGAGGAAGGCGATGAACTGGGCGCGCATCTGGGAGGAGACGGGACCTGCCTTGCAAGAATTTAAGTAAAGATGCAAACTGCTCAGCTGCTGAAGACTATCGCGTGTTTTGAAAGGATCCATTTCACCGGGCGATTCGCTGAAGCCATGCGTGGGATCGCTTTCCCCCCTCACCCTCCCCAGTGAAAATTAATCATCATGTCAACACAGAGTACCCCTCATCCCGAATCAATTTCTTTTGAAAAACGTACAAAGCAATTCGAGTCATCAGGCTGGATATGCATGTTATTGATGTTATGAAAAGCTGTTTTGTTAAGTTCCAGAGACAAGGAGTTTGTGGGGCATGAAATAGCTTTGAGTAGAGTGCTGATTTCTATAGAAAGTTCCAAAATTAAAACTTCACCTGCAGTAAGAACAAAGCAAAAATGGCTATGAATTTTGCTTTCCTGACACACCCCAAACTGTAGCAACTGACTCGATTTACATGAGCGTCAGAGTGGACTAAAGGAAGAGAAATCAATAGTTACAGTACCAAGGTTGTAAAAGAGAGCAGGCTGAGTGGATGTGGATACAGGATATGTATCTTTCTGAGGGATTTAAGGCCAATTAAGTTAAGGCTTCAGCACCTCACATGGAACTCATAAAAATCCCCTCTGGTCTGGCCAAATGTTATTCTGTTCTGCCAAACATTTTCTGGGAAGAAACAAGGTCTTGGAGGAAAAAAAGAAAAAAAGCATTTTCATCATTCTTTCGGAGCCTTCTCTTCCTGAAAGGCCAAACCTGACTTTAAACATGCAGTGCACATGTCCCAGAGCAATCTCTTCCTCTGCATGCTGAAAATGTAATGTTTATTACCTGATTTCATCCTTTTACTCGAACAGCTAATTGCTGATTGGAGTCAGATCTAATAAACATCCCATGCTCATATTCTTCCTCCAGATTTTTACATGTAGATCATGTCTTCCTGGCTTCCACTCCCACAGGCAACAGCAATATTCTTAAAACACGTTCCAACACCTCCAAGATTTCTGTAACCTTGGTGTCATGTTTCAGTTCTAGGTTTTGTGCCACACACCTGGAACTGAAGCAAGGATATTAATTGTGGACTAAGTAAGACAGGGACACCCACCAAACTGAATGTCATTTTTTTCCTCTGTAACCTGATAATTCTGAGGTGTCATACCATTCAATCCCAGAGATTTGGGGAGTGCTTTAGGCCTCAGAAGGTCAGAACTACTTTTTTTTTTTGGCAAGGCATACAGACTAAGCAAATTCATTTGCCCATATATGAGAAAATCAGGTGCACAAGCCTAAGAGCTGCTACAGGCTATGATACTGCTGCCAACTCAGAGGAAGTCACTGGTTTACTGTGCTTGGTAGTGCACATCAAGGTTTAAAAGAGCTAAAATTGTTCTGCAGGTCTTTGAGCCAGCACACTGTGGGAAATGGGACATTCCCAGCTTTAGTATGATTGTCTGCCAGTGTTCTTGTGCCTCTGTGCATCTTCTGGATCTCCGATGCGTCCATACAAGGCTCTGTTAGAAGCTATTCTGAAATGCAATTCTTATTAAAAAAAAGAAAAAAAAGGAGTTAACAAAGAGTATAATCACATGATAATATCTTTTACTAAAATGCTCTGTCGAACTTACTTCCCTCCGTATTAAATACTTCTTGTATAGTTTATTTGTGCCATGGGAATTGCTTTGCTACTCATGTGGAGTTCACACTCAAGGATCTGCAAAGGGCTGATGTCATGGCCTTGTTAAGAAGAGGATTTATAATGACTATATTTACCTTGGAAAGTGAACATAAGCTTTTTTACTGTAGATAATGAGTCTTATCCACAGTGTGGGCAGCGGGATGCAAAGTCTAGTGAAAGAAAATGGATCTTTCCTGACAGATGAGCTTGTGTAGGAGCATTCTCTTGCTTAGGCGACTCAAGTGCTAGCTAGCACTCTTTTTGGACAAAAGAGTCCTTGGTCCAGGGAATTTGGTTGCTCCATCTTTTGGGTCAAATCCTCTGTGATCCCTTCAGTGCCACAGATAATAGTGCCAAGCTTTAAACAATGGCAGAGCAAGACCTTGGCTGTATGACTTCTTGTATTTTATAGATATTCAGCTGTTCTTCTCACAACCTGTGTCAAATATGAAGTGTGAGTAATGACCAACAAATCCATTGATCAAAGAAGACCAAAAATGTGCCAGAGGAACCTTCAGCCAACAAATGATGATACATCAAATTGCTCTGAGGAAACAACTCAGCCTTGTTGTCTGATTATTTCTTTGTTGAGTTCATTTGTGACCTACCTGGTGGGCAATTAGGGAGGTAAGGCTCTGTCTGCACTCAAATGATCCCCTCCATCTGATTCATCAGGCAGGTAACAGAGAAGCATGGTTACATCTCTGGCACCACTGGCTATGAAATGCATAACAGCAGAGAAGGGTTTCCTGAGGAACATCATTCATGAACATTTTAACATTTTATTAAGAGCAACAATGAAAATTTTTCTCAAAAATTTTTCAAGAGTAGAAGCAACATTGAGTAAGTTAATCCTGTAGCTCAAAGCAAGTGAAAGCTTTCTGCTTGATCTTCTAAAGGGCTGCTTTTTGAGGCTCAAGAAAATCCTAAAAGCAAGGCATTACATTGAGTACAAGACCTAATAGTCTCCTTCAAGGACACTTATCACTCTTCTCCTTTCTGATACTCTTGCAAGCTCAGGACATTGATCTCCTGATGCCTTTTGATCCTGCCCTGGAGTCCTCTGCTCCCCGTTCTGCTGCACCAATGTTCCTACGGGGGACCTCCCTTAAGAACATAATATCAACAGGGCTTGTGGACCCTATGTTGTTGCACTGTGTATGTCATCTGACATCTGGGAGATTTTAAAATTCCTATTTGAGCGTGAGGGGATGGTAAACTTAAACGAGGTAGTCAGAGGTGGAGGAAATAAAATCGCCATACAGTATATTGACAGGACTGTGTGTTCATGTTACTAAAGTGCTAACCTTGCACATTTTTTTCAGCCTCCTGCTCTTTGGCTCACTACCCACGGGGAGGTTAAGGCTGGGTTATTACTGGAAGAAATTGCATAACCATGCCATATGTTTTCTGCTTCACTTAACTGGAAGTGACTAGCTCTAGGCCCTACTGGTTCCCCTTGCTGTTCTCTCTGTCAAGGCAAGGCGTATCCACACTTACTCAGTGATCCAATGTCTGAGCCATGGTAAAGCTCATCAGGAAAGCCCTGTGTGTTGAATGTGGGATGCATAGTTATCTCTCTCTTCAGAGCCTCTGGCTGCTTGGCTGAGGTCTTGTTCTGTTCCTTTCCAACCACTTGTGCCCAATGCAGGGTATCCCAAAACAGGTGGGAAGTGCAGTGGTGCAGTGCCGCCAGGGCAGGCTCTGTAGCTGGACACTGTGTTCAGAAGTGTCCTGATAAATATGTTCTCTAGTTGTGTTATAGGCTCATACACCTCTCCCTGACCTGAAAGGTCAAACATGCCCAGCTCTGCCCTGCCTAACAAGATGCAACAGAACAGAGTAGAGGTGCAGAGGAAAGGGTTAAACAGGAGAATATCTGATTCCCTTGCTTTGTACTCCACTAGGACTTTCTTGACTGGCTTTCCTGTATCATCCTCCATCTCAAACTAGAGAAACACAGCAGCTCAATCCCATCTCCTCTCTGCATTGGGGAGAGACCCATGGCTTGAGTACCAAATGACATCAGGCTTAGATGTAGCACAGAGAAAGACCAATGGACTTGCCCTATGTTACCCAGCAAGTCATTAACTCAGCTAAGCATAAAGCTCTTCCCTTCAGCTGCTTCAGCTCAGACCGCAGGCTCTGGGCTTGAGGCTTCTGCAGGTGGGGCCAGCACTCCCCCAGCACTGCTGAGGAGCGAGACCCTTTGCACAAGTCTGCAGCAAGTGGGTGTTATACCAGGCAAGTACAGCGTGGCCTGTGCCATCGCTTTCTGCTCTCTTCTTCTAGCAAAGCCATTCAGAGGGGGCATTGATTTAGGGTTTCACTTTTTTAATACCTAACAGAACATCAAATCCAAATGGGCAAAATCTTTGCAAATGCCTACACTATCTAAGTATGGTCTTTTTCTGTACTGTTACTCTTGCTCATGGCTTCATGCTATGAAGTTTGGATGGTCTCTGGGGATGGATATCTCATGACACCTCTGGGTACCTGTTCTGTTATTAAATAACCCTTGGAAGAAGCATTTTTTCCTTCCATTTGCTTTGTATTTCTCTGTATGCAGCTTGGCTCATTTCCTCTGCTCCTGCCACTGTGTAACTCTGAGGAAAGTCTGGCTCCAGTGCCATTTGACTTGACTTGAACATCAGTCTCAGGGCCAGCAGAAGGACCTTCATAAGATGCCTTTACGTCATCTGGGGAGAAAGGGAGCACATAACAGCTAAAACTAAACTCAAATTCTGTGTGCTTTTAGTATGTCTTTTTATATGGTAAAGTTTTATCTGACAAGCAGAGTCATATGACTCAAAAAGAGCATAATTAATTGTCCCAAGTGCTGTTCTGAGACACATTTGTAAATGTTTTGGCTTTTTCTCTCCCCTTTCTTGGCAATAGTATGAGTAGTACAAAAGTAAAAATGAAAACAGTTCGTCATTTGTTACTGCATCATGAATTATCTTCATTTCTCTATAATATCCAAAATCTTTCTGTGAACATGCAAATAGTTTCTTGTTTATATATTTTAAAATTATTAGATATCTTTCACTAATTATCTTTAATGGATTTAATAGTGGGATTTCAACAACTGTGCACGGTAAGCATCAGACACACACACTAGATTTCTCATGTCCAAGGGTTAACAACATTGATTATAATCTTTTTGGCAACATACAGTGTAGGTTTCTTGTAAGGCAAGACCAAGTTTATACATAGAGGTGGGTTGTTATAACTGAGACAGGACGATAAACCCTACTTTGTGTAGGGTTTGCCCTACAACTGGGGTATCTTACAACAAACAAATATTTTAATCTAAAAAGCGCATTAAAATGAGAGTAATTGATTGATGCCTTTGCAGTGCCTGAATTTACTCATTTGTTCATATGACACAACAGAAATATGAGTTATATTTGGCAGCCCAGCTGTCCATGTCTGGGAAACAGTTCATCTGCCACCAGGCCCTTCCCTCAGGTTAAGATAATCAACAAGTGACTAAAGTGGATCATCTTTATTCATTCTGACATTTTCAGCTTCATTTGAAGTTTAGCTGATGAACCCTTTTTATAGTATTTCATTGCATTGCATATCTTCCTTTTTCTGCTTGTTTCAACTTGTATAATGTACACATTGTCTGAGTTTTTTTGATAGAGGGCCTTCTCTTCATTATGGCCCGTAAAATATTTTGTCTCCCACACAATAACAAATCCTTTCTTATTGCTTTGGGTGTTCCAGCTACTTCTATTTACTTATACAAGTACTTTTTCTTGTCATACATTTTTGTCATTTGAAATAAATTGCTTTGGGTTTCTTTGTTTTAGATACACAGGCTGGTGAAACTAATATTATTATTTGGATTTCCTCTAAAATAAAAATACTGCTTTTGCTCTTTTTTTGGTCCTGGAGTATTTTTTCAGACTTTAGCTGAACAGGTAACACAATTTTTTTAAGGAGAGCTGTTAATACAAGTCTTGGGTTTTACAGTGACTCTCTTCTCACCTGTCACCATATAAAGAGGATATAAGTACTAAGGAGAAACATTCCTTTGCTAGAGCTGCTGGTTTCCAGCAGAGATTCTTAGGTGAAAGTGTGTGAAGCACCTTAGTCACAATACCAATGTTTTCAAGAAACATTTCCTGAGCTTTTTAACACATGCCTGTTCTTCAAAGCCAAAGTTGAAGTTCAATTTATGGCTTTGCTTTGGCTTTGAGGGTTGTTTTTTGTGTTACAGTCCTCAAGGAGACAGAACAGGAACATATTAAAGAAGCAAGAGTCTGTCTTGGGATTATTTACCTTTGGTGACAGTGGTTCCAAAATTGCCTATGACTTCTATGGCAGACAAGGATTCCCACATATAATACTGTTGTGATAGTACAGGGAGTATTTACACCCACCCACAGACACCTTTTCTTTCTGTAATTACAGTCACCAGTGACCCACTCTGTTACTGGACAGTGGGCAGTCATCCACAAAGCTAAAGAATAGAAACTGGAAAGAAGTCAGAGGAAACTATGCCAGAATTGGATTAAGGTGATTAAAATTACACGGCTTGGTATCTTACTTTATTTTCAAGGGAAAATATGTTTTCTATATTTTCTCTAGTGCTCGTAAACTTGGAGGTGTAGAACACATCAAATTTTTGTCTTTGCTAGGCAATGCAGTGAAGACTGTATGGCTTAGAGGAAACTTTGCAGAATAAAGTGTGATGTGACTGGAATTTATTAATATTCATGATGGCCTGTGTTAAGTTATTATCTTTTGTGTCAGTCAGTCCAGCTCAAAATAATATATTTTAAAGTGCTGATGAAAAGAAACTGTGCAGGAAATATTGTAGAAATCTGAATGCTTCAGAAAACAAAAAATAGTCATAATGATACATTCAGGACAAGTAGAAGTGCTCCCGTGGCATGTGTTTCTTATTAACCTGGTGTCTTTCTCCATTTCAATACGATAATACCTGTAAAGGAAATCAGGTGTGTTAGCACATGTAACTTACCAGGATATCACTGTAACCTCACTCAGAATTATCTAGAATTAAGCTAGTTTTCTGAAGTGTTCTTTGGAACAAAATGAAATTGCAGAATAATGTTATAGTTTTAATTTAGCATTGGAAATACATGTTTCTAAAACATATTATAGAACAACCAAAAGTTTTAGAAGTGAAAGTATACTTGTGTAATCATTTCTTTTCAAGCAGGAAGAACTAAAATTAATTGCTATCATTTAGTATAGAAATTGACTCTGCTTGGAAGGATATAAGAAATTTGATTTAGAGATTTGGGCTAGATTTACTGTGATGTGGCATAATTTGAATTCCTTGAGATCAGCAGATAGGTACAATGATTCCCTTGGGTTTTGTACCCACTTAATATGGAGAACAGTCTCTGAAGATACTAGACTCGTACAGATTTTCTCTTGACCTGCCAGGTGCACATTGACCTCAGACACATATAAAGTATTATCATAAGAGGAAATATCTTTCTTGCAGTTAAAATTATGACTGAGAGTTCATTGAAACAATCACTGTGTACAGAAAATACATTGCATGCCTTTTTCAGCAGTGAGGTATTTTATTAGACCAAGTAGCCCTGTTGGAAGAAGTAGCCAGCCTTTCAAACACACACTCTCTCCTTCCGGACTGAAAAAACACCCAAAAGCTTTCAAGCTAAGTACAAATTCAGACCACTTGTTCTGAGATTTGTGAGAGAGAAACCAGCTGAAGCACTAGCTGCCTGAGCTAATAAGGTGGTTGGTGCTTGTGAACCAAAGCGGGAATTAGGGTTTTAGAGAGCTGGTAAGATGCTCTTGGGGAACTGAGAAGCAGATATTTTATACCTGCAAACTCATACAAAAGATGATAGCAAATATCACTTTGGGTTTGATGATGCTGTAGATCTATGAAATTTGTTTTTATATGGTCATCCTTAAATTGTACTTTGCATATGTCCATTCAAATTGGGTTTTGGTTTCAGTTTTCAGCAGCCTAAATGACAACAAACAACTTAGTATGAGTCACATTTTTCAGCAAATGCCCAGGACACTATTTCTTTGAAAAGCATTATTTTGCACAAGTTATTTACTAAAATAAAAAATGGAAGAGGACAGACGATAGGGGGCATTTCTAGAAAAAAGTTTTGTCTGCGTTTTATTACTTGGCAGTTACACAACCTCTTCTTTTTATCAGTATTACCATCTTTAACTGATAGTCTGCTAAATCTTCTGCTTTGCGTGAGTATGTATTCCTTCTCCACATGACATATGTATATTTCCCACCAGCAGACACTGGCTGCTTCCTGACTGTTTTCCTAACTTTTGTGGTTTATAAAAGGTGATAAATTTTATTCTACAAGACTCTTTGCATGATTTTTGAACATAATTCTTAAACTTCCTTTTATCCATAAACATTTTTCCTTGTCCTTCGCACTTCTCTTCCCTGCAGTTTTCTGACTACTGTATGAGATTCAAGACATGCTGCTATAGCTAACATTCAGTCTTAAGGTTCACTCTTTTTCAAAGCTTGAACTTCAGACAAAAAGCAAATAGGTCTGCTTTTGCTGTTATGGCCTAATAAGCTCTCTTATGCAAAACAGAGAACCTCTGCCATTAATGTGATTTCACAAAGACACGTTCGAGGCTGTTTGTGCTGCAGCATTTTCCCTGCTGGGTTATTCGTACTCAACAGAAATCTTCCCAGGGATCATGAATCTCCACAAAGAGTGTTACCGAATCCTTTCATTATACATCACTGGAAGGGATCCTGATAGCCCTATGCCCGCAATTTTAAGTTTTCTGTGGACTCGTCATAAAGTGCTCATAGCTTGGACTGAATATTTCTGTTCAATGACCTGCTGGAATTTAGCTAACTTTTTTTCTTACTAGATTCAGCTTCTAGATAAGCTCCTACAAGCAGAGGTTTGCAGAAGACCAAGTCAAGTGAGCAACACTATTTCTGAGTGACTTCTGTTACAAGTGTGACCCAGAGCAGCACAGATCTGAATTTGGCAACAGGAAGAGGAGCCACCTGGCACATCTGTGCTCCAGGTGACACTGAATGATGGAAGGTGACCACCATTCTGGGGAGGCAAGGATGTCTCCCAACAGCATTGTGTAATATTTGTGCATATTCGCCGTGAAAACAGAACATATTTCCATATCTAGACCAGAGCTCCACCACATTTTGGGTTGTATTCCTGACTAATTAGCTAACCCATGGCAACTGTGTCAGCAGACTATGGCAGTATTCTATTAACATGATATGGGCAATGTTTCTATTTGTGGAATTCCTTTTGTTCTTTAAGTACCTGTAAACCTGGCTTTTGGCTTAAAAGATCAGAGCAGCCCTCATCAGAGTGCTGTGATTGGATGCTGCCCACAAGGAACATTAATTACCCTGTGTTGAACAGAGTTTGTAGCCCCAATGCTGTGGATTTCTGATGGGTTAAGGAAAACAGGGTATGAATCATTCAAAGATTTCTCATATAAGCATTATCCAAATAAATACCCTTCCCCCACTTTCGGAGTCTCTGGCCAAATACTGTCCCTCTGTTCCAGCTCCTCCTTACTGCCTCTCCCTGTTTCCGGATGGGCCCTGGCCCCCAGCCTTTATCTCCTCTAGCCCCTGGGCTGTTTGCAGAGAGCAGTTATAAAGAGGCTGACTGAGCAGAGAGTGGAGGAGAATTCTAAGGTGCAGGAAAACAGCAGCACCGGACCAGACTGGGTGTCTGCTTCACTCACCACGACCTGCTCTGCACCATGGGGAAGATCAAGCTGCCCAGCAAGCCAAACATCTTCCTACTTCTTCTCTTCTTCCTTCCTGGAAATACCTCTTCCAACCCAGAACCGTAAGCTGCACATGTGGAGGGGGGAGGGAGGTCCTAGTGCTCCCCTTTTTCTTCAGTTTTCTTCCTTCCTGTTTCCCAGTTTATTCCATTCCTTCCCTGCATTCCACTAATAACAAAGCCCTGAGCTTCCTGCACAGTGCTCCCCACTCCCACCCTATAACCCCCTGGTTGTCCAGCCCTAGACCCCTCCCTACTGCCACCTCTGCCAGTTCCCCCCTTTCAGCCCCAAACCTCCCCCCCACCCCCAGTCTCTGTCAGTGCCCACAGTCCTGCCCTGCAGCTGCCTGGTAGTTCAGACCATCCTCACAACATCTTTGCCTAAGCATGTTTCTGCCTAAAAACCTCTCAGGGCCTGGGGTTTTTGTGGACATGATGACAGAATCCAGGCACTTACCTTTCCTGGAGTATCATTGTTTCAATCACTGAGTTACTTCTCCACATTCTCCTGTTGCTTTCAAGCAGGTTTGTTCCCCTTTCTCCTGCCAGTTTGTTTCCCTTGGCAGCATCAGTTGTACTTGTTCTCAAAGAGGATCTGTGACCTAGATTCTCTTCCTCCAGCACAAAATCTGGTGCCAGCAATCTCCCTCTGCAGATCAGCAGCACACAGTGCTGATGGCCCTGAGGAGAGGGGCAGCCTGGGATGGCACAGGCTGACTGGAGCCTGGCATGCCCGCTGCAGTCTCACCTAGCAGAGAGTGTTGTTCTGAATTCTTTAGTCTGGATGGGAGCAGTCTCCCTCTTCAGACCCTGGCTGCTGTCACACACTGTTCCTCTTGCTGTGCTGACAGAAGTGCAGCTCTCACATACACTGGTCTTGTAATGCTTGCTGCAGAGATTTCATGCCCCCAAGCACTGCTGTAGCGCTCACAGCTGTAGCACAAGGTGCAGCATTACTGCTGCCACTTACTGTGTGGTCAGAGGTGAAGTGATCACTGGGTCAGCCTGAAGGACCTTTGACTCACAGTGTGCCATCAACTTCTCATTCATGTGCCCTGTTTGAGTGCTTCTGGGGCAGATCAGCCAGCCAAGTCTGCTTTGGGGTCAGGCAGAGCTCTCTAGTCTCCTACAGAAATCTGAAGTAACTAAGCAATTAAGATTAAGTAATCTTCATGCATCCTTGCCCAACATCAGGGGGAAAGGGAATAAAACCATACTCTTCAGACCTATGGGCAACATGGAATCATAGAACCTGGCCTGGGTTGGAAGGGACTTTAAAGATCATCTAGTTCCAACCCCCTTGCCAGGGACAGGGACACCTTTTACTAGAGTAGGTTGCTCAGAGCTCCATTCAACATGGCCTTGAACACTTCAGGGATGGGGCATCCACAGCTTCTCTAGAAATGCGTTCCAGTGCCTTACCACCCCTCACAGTAAGAATTTTTTCCTTGTATCTAATCAAAACTTATTCTCTTTCAATTTGAAGCCATTCTCCTTTGTCCTGTCACTATGCGCCCTTGTAAAGAATCTCTCTCCATCTTTCTTGTAGGCTGCTCTTTGTCTCTGATTTGAGCCCCATTTGGGGAGGGAAGAAGGAGGAAAGGCTGAGAGAGATGGGAGAGACTAGGGTATTTTTGGAGTCCACAAAAGCAAAACAGGAGCCCAGCAGGAAGGCAATGGAATCTGAGCACTGAATTACTAGGTAGTATAAGAGTAGCGGTTTTGCTTTAAGTGCTGCAGAGTAGATGAGATGTTGTGTATGACAAAGGAGGAAAGCCACCCTTGAACTGAAAACAAAAATTAAACTTCAAGACTTACTTACTGTGCCCTGTGCAAGTAGGGATATCACCTCCTTGGGCAACAGCAGTTGCTGTTTCACACGTGGCCAGCTGTGCAGAAGACACAGTTAAGGTTCAGACTACATATTAGAAAACACTTACAAAAAGTTAGGGCAGCACTGAAACAGATGACCCAGAGAGATGACAGAGATTCCATCTATGGTGTCCTTTGCAAAAGTGCTGTTCCAGGAGAGAAGTTGAGCTTGAGACATCCAGAGGTCCTTTGCAACTCAAACTTTTATGGTTCTGTAAGGTACTGAGCAAGACATGCTTTTATTTTGCTTCTTTTTCTTCTATTGCTTTTCTCTCCCTGCGTTGTTCTGGAAAAATGCAACAGGAAGTATAGTTCTCCTGTTCTGGTACGTGGCTGTGCATGTAAGCTCTTGTACAATGCAGTGTACATGCTTGGGAATACACTGCATAGGGTCAGAAATGCGAGGTCATAATGACACGTGAATTGGCAGGTATGGATTTGGGCTGATGGAGCTAATGAAATTCACTGCCGCCTTTGATTAGGTGCTTGTTCTAGTAAGTAGCTGAGAGTCAATACACAGACAGACATTATTCCACCTTAAGGTACAGTATTGGCTTCTCTTCTCTATATAGACAAACTCATCACTATCTCTAGGGTCTCCTATCCCTCCTTGATGCATGCTTCTGTCAGAGTCACTGCCTCTCTTGTCAGAACAGTTCATTGCATGCAGGGAAGAAGCTGAGGTCTCTTTTGGAAGCCTAGATGCTTTTTGTCTGGAATGTCTATACATGGATTTTGTGGTCCAAGTTACTAAAGCCTTTATAGTGCTTTAATTCATCTAGGTCTTTTCACCAACACATTCCAAAACACCTAAAGAGAGGTCTATAAACAGCATGTTTTGTATCTTTGTTTAAAAGACAGGGAAGCTGGTCTAAGGGAAAGTTCTGCAAGTTGGCCAAAATATCAGAAGAACAGTGAACAGGAAGAGAAATGAGGCCAAATTCCCCATGAACTAGGTCACGCTGTCCCTTCGGTAGACTGGATGTTATTGTCAGATTGCCAGTGCCACTGACGGGACGGGGAAAATGAGAGTAGGGGAAGCAGGCATGGGGTGAAGGTGGTAAGAAGGCTGTGGAAGAAAGAAAACATTGGAGAATGCAGAGTGTCACAAGTTGTAAGTCACTCCTTGGGTGGCTGGAGTTCCCTCCTCTCACTGCTTCTGAAGCAGCACAGGCTGAGCAGAGTTGCCAGGAGGCTCCTCACCACACTTCATCCCATTGCCTGGTGGTGAAGCAAATGGAGGTATTGCCTGGGTCCCACGGCCTCCACAGCAGCTTTAGGACTACCCAAAAAGTCCAGAGCCCAGGCAGTAATGTAGCTCTGGATGGACCAAGCTGTATTTGTCCTCTATTCCTTTCTGAACACTTTCTTGCAGTCCATTTGTTACTTATTACTGCATGAGAATTTTCCAAGAATGATCAACAATGCTCAAGTCTGAGTGGTAATAACCCACTTAGTGGTATTATTTTCTGGTTTTGAATAGCTTATTTGCAATTTTGCTACTCAGTCCTACCATATAACAAACCTTTTCCACAAATATGTAAGTTTTAGGTATTTTCTTATCCTGGACAAATATCAGAAAATTGTACTTCCCAGATCATTTAGAATTGTACTGAAGAATAAGGATCCCAACACAAACTGCAGAGATTTTTATTGGTTCCTACCCTTTGTCTCCTCTCTTTTAACCAATTAATCCAGGTCAGAATTCATAATTCAATTTATTAGTAAAATGGTCCCTTTTATTGAATGACAGCTGAGTTTAAGGTTCTTTGGTGAGGGACCCTTATGAAAGGCTCTTTGAAGGTACAAGTACACTTGAGTTGCAATAATACACTACACTCCAAAATCCTTTGTGTTCTTATCTTAATAAGGTCCCAGACTGTAAGCACTCATGTCTTTGCTCTGGATGTGAAGGATTTGGAAACCTGGATAGGCAAAGACTGGAGCAGCCAGACAAGTGGGTGGGGGTTTTTTCAGCTGTTTTTAGCTAGTGCATTTGAGTCTCAATAGGAGATTGTGGGATATACAAAATTCAATTAACAGCTTGGAACCTTTCAAACCGTCCTTACTCCCTGCTGTGAAGCCAAACAAAACATCCTTTGTAAAGCACACTCTATTAACATAGAAATTGTTCCTTCCTCTGCAAGCATTTTCCTGCTTTTAGGCTAATTACTTAGGCCATTTAATATGTATAAACTCAAAATAAGATGAATGCTCATGTTATATGCACTGCTGTTCACAGGGATAGTAATGGATTAGGCATGCTGATTTGTTAATTTCCTTTCACTTCATACTGTTGTCTTAAAATTGTTTCACATTTCTGATCTTTCTTGCTTTCCTCTCTTCCTAGGCAGTATTTGGTGCTACTGCCCTTTCTGATACACACGGATTCTCCTGAGAAAGTCTGTGTTCAGCTGACCCACCTGAATGAGTCCGTGACTCTGAGTGCCACACTCGAGTATCAAGGGGAAAACAGGAGCCTGATTGATGACGTGGTGTCAGAGAAAGACATGTTCACCTGCATCCCTTTCTCTGTGAGTCTCTCATCCTTGTGGGATGATCTCTTGTGTTTATTGACATGATGTAGTAGATGGAAAGAGTCCAGAAACATGTTATTTCTGTGCTTGCATGACTTAGAGAAGTCTTTTGGAACTTTGACTGACAGAATGTACTCCGTTTTTGTTTGATCTATATAAGACTCAGAGCAAAAATATTGAAGTGGAATGAAAACTGTAGAAACTGGGGAATGGTTTAAGATGATGAGGTCCATGAGGTCAATTGTCTCCTTCTGGAGCTTATTAACAAATTTTGCTGCAGAAGGCTGGTTGGTGACTAATGTAAACAACAGGTTCAACCCCCTAATTAATGAATTTGGGTTAATTTTCGTTTTAATGAATCACCAAGACCATGGAATAAGATCAGATTCAATATTTCTCTAACAAAAATTTGTAAAGGGAGGGAATCATGTTTTTCACTTGCTTCATGCAATGAGTCTTTTCTATCCCTTTGCAAAACTTTCTGACCCAGCTTATACTCCATCCTTCAAAGGCTTGGTGCAATGGGGTGAATCTGTAAAGTAGTTTTCCCTTTCATTTTCCTTAGCTTCCAAAATCCAATAGCACATCAGTGGCATTTCTCACTGTGACAGTGAAGGGGGACACACTGCAGTTCAACAGCCGCAAGTCAGTGCTCGTCAAGAATTCTGAAAGCTTGGTCTTCATCCAGACAGACAAACCCATCTACAGGCCTGGACAGACAGGTACGAGGAACTGGGTTGGTGTTGACTATGACAGCATAAAGTCTTGAGGACTTAATTCCCCAAAGGCACTATACTTTTATTAAAGTTTTCGGATTTCTTCATGGGGAGAGCTAAAGCTCTTAGTAAATCTAATTTCTGTTGGCTGAGATCTAGGGCATTGTACCTTCATCATTCCTATTTTTCATCCTCCAAGCACATCATCTCAGCCAGATATAGACACAGATTCACACTCATTCTACTCAACTAGTGGCACAAAACTGGGATGAATTCAAAGCGTAGTCTCCCTTGGCTGAACTTGAATCAACAAAGCAGGACAGGCACTCCCAAGAGACAATTCAATTCAGCCAAGACCTGATTATCCTTCTAAATTTATCTGCCCCTCACCATTTGAAAGAGAAAGAGCCTGAAGTAATTGCTTCCTTTACTTAGAGATCTCAATTCAGAGCCTGTTGATCTGTGGAATGAATCTAAGTTATAAGTTATTGAAACACTGACATTTCCTGGTAATGGCTGAAAATTTAACAGTGGAATTTCCTTCTTTTCCATTACACCCTTCAGTTATGTTTCGGATCGTCTCTCTGGACAAAGACTTCTACCCACTGAATGAGAAGGTAGAGCCTTAATTCCTTGTTTTTAACTAGGAGATTTAATTCCCAACTAACACCCTTACTGTCATCATCCAGAATGACTGAAGACAACCTTTGATACTCTCTCACACCATTTTTCACCCATTTCATATTCTGTTCAGGGACACACTCCACCTGTCTCTATAGACTGAAAGACATGTCCCATTTTTCAAAAGCACACAGGTGTTTAAAACCAGATTTGCAAAGGACTGTGTGCAGCTAAGCATCTGGGCAGGGATCTCATTACTGAAAATATGATTGGGACAAGTTTCCATTGGAAGAGACAGGTGTGCGGTTGTTTCTGGCATTGGGTGCAACCATATGCTTAGAGAGCAGCATGACAAGAACTTGGTTTTAAGGAACTGGTCAGGGGTGTAAATCCAACTTTTAGCTTATTTGACAATCAGTTCCTCATGCAGACAAGTTCTTTGAAAATTCTCACTTCATCATGTTTTCATACTGTGGTAAGATCAAATGTCAGGGCCCTAAAATATTATAGAAATATACTCTTAATCATCAAGAACCAAGGAAATGGAGCAAATGCAAAAAGAGAATTACACAACCTTCTCAGAAGGTTATTCTTCTGCCCTTCAGTCCAAATCTGGAAATTACTTCCATCCATATGTGACTAGTATGTCTAACACTCATTTTCCTTTGCTCTTTCCCCACAGTTTCCATTTGTCTATGTTCAGGTAAGTGGATAACTATGTCATTATTTCAGAAGAATGTGCAGGCACAGAGGTACTTGTTTCCAGCAGTGGTGTTTTCAGGCTGAGGTGCAAAGGGGAAAACATTAATGCATGAACTTTTTCCTTTGTGTAAAAGAAGGCTGAATAGATGGGCATGAACATAAGTTCCAACAATGGTGCTTTGATTGCAGAGTGTGCTGTAGGAACAAAATACTTAATCAATGCAAGGTCATATCAGAATGGCTTATTCATCTTTCCAGTCAGAACTAAGATTTTCTATCTACCAAGTGTGGTTGAAAGTAGAGAACTGTGTTAAATAAGCTAGAAAAACTAAAGAAACAGAACTATGTAAGTAGACATACTCCATCTTCCCAAGCACATGCCCTTTTTGTCTGTTTTCTTTGTTTTTTTAATGTTTGAATTTCAGTGGCAGGCAAAAGTCAATAGGAAGGATGTTTCTGTCAATTATTTAAGTACTCATTTTTCCATCTGAGAACCCCAAATTTACAGTTGTTATCTGGAATCTCTTTTTGTTGACAACTGATGAGAAGGACCCAGTGATGGACCCTGAAATTAATGTGCACAAATTCTGAATCGGTTCATGTGATTAATGAGTCCTTTGTAGTGAGTTCTGTCATTGTTCCTTGTAGTATGGGATTGCTGTCTCCATTCTTCATCATCTCTGTCTAGAGCTGGGGAGTTGTCACAACATGAGAGACAGAAGGTTTGCCAGAAACAGGCTATGCTCCTTTTTTGTACTCTCCCATCAGAGTGCTGTCGTTCTCTCTTCCCATGAGCAAACTGCCAGAATAGAACTGCAGAGCTGGTGGGCCACTGATGGTCTGTGAATATGGGAGAAAGAAGAGTAAGAGAGTGTGTGGTGGGGATTAGCAGGTGGAGGAGAGCATCTCAACACCACCTTTTACTAAGGCTGTCCAGTGGAGTCTCCTCTCTTTCAATGAGATAATACTTTACTGAGTACAGGAATGTCATGAAAGGAGTAAGAAGAAATACATCCTCTCCACTGCCTCCAGAAATATGTCTTTGCCTGACAAGCTGAATAATTTCATGACATTTTTTGTGTCAATACCATGAAAAACTTCAATTTTAAATCACTAGGAAGGCCATCTGTGTTTTCAGCTCTTACCTGTGAAGCATCATGTTTGTCCATGCCATTTAAGCCAACTTATGTAGGTCACCTCCTTCAACCCCATGTCTCACTTCTTCAATGCTTCTTCTCAGTTCAGCACTGTCCTTTGTTTGGATTTTACAGATGCCTACTAGGCAGTCTTGTACAGTAGGAAACTCATCTGGCAGCAAATTCACTGCTTTAGAGTATTTTTTTTTTGGCCAGATCAGATCTGTCAGTGCAGAGCACCACACGATTGCATGAAATTTGGTCTGGACCAAAGGGAAGAGTGGCAGGAGTGAAGAAAGGTAACAGAACAGAAGTTAGCACTGCTAAGGAAATAAATGCTCTTCAATCCACACCCTTAATGTCACTAATTTATCTTAGTCAACCACAAAGACAGAAGTTAGTATGAGCCTACAATTTCTGAACTGTTATCCTGATCTATTGCTTATGTCATTTAGAGCTAAAAAAGCCTTTCTGAGGAAAAGCAAACAAACTGGCTTTCAGGCTTTCCCTATAGATACATCACAGGAATGGCAACAAGTTCACAAGCTCAGCTATGAACATTTTCTTGCATTCCTCTTCCAAGGAAGATCAGTGGTGTCACTCACAATAAGGGGTGAGCTTTCCAGCAGGGTTGAAATGAACACTGACTGAGCTGTTCTCCCAGGGTGCATCTTGGGAAGAACGGTCCCTTATTCTGCTCCCTGACTGGTGACCTCCAGCTGGGAGAGGCCATTCACATCTTCATTTTCCCTAAGCCCTGAGATAAAATCTCAGTGAAGTAAATGCACATAGTCACATACCTTGAGTCACATACTTATCTAGAGTAAATAAACTTTTGGTGACAGACAAGGTACAATGCAAAGAGCAGGCAGAAAATGAAAGACTGTAAACATTAACCATACTACTGAGCAGCTGGGAAAAGGTGCATCAAACTATGTAGCTTCATGGTGCTGATTCAGTGACTTCTACAAGAAATTTGGGACTGAGTGAATTAAATATTGCTAGTTCATAGTGAACATTAAACAGCTGTAGGAGTGGTGAGATTTCAGCTCTGGCATTAGGATCAGGGAGACACAAGAGAGAACTCTCAGCTGGATGTCCATATGTGGGGTATATTTTCCTCTGTTCATGTCCCCACTCCTCCATCCCACCAGTAGGCCTGGACTCCTACACATGTGCATTTCTCAGTCCCATAAATAAATCAGATATCTGATTCCTTAGCAGATTGCGTACTGGTACTTCAACAGTCTTCATTCCAGGCAGAGAAAAAATACCTTTTTGCAGGCTGTATAACCAGTCAAGGAAGCTGAAACTTTCCTTCTAGAAGGGAACTTCTAGAACCTCCCTTCCCTGTGCTCCACTTATTCTGATATCAATGTCTTTGTCTTGTTAACTTGCCAGTCTGTCTTTCTTAGCTTCCTGGCCCCATCATTTGTAAACATACAGGTAGAGCTGAGGAGGAGACAACACAGGATCTCCAGGGTTAAAAAGCTTTCTTGCGTGCTAATTATGCAAAATTGATAGGTAAGCACTTACAGATCCTCATGGATTATTGAGTAATTACAGACAGGAGTTTCCCATCTGAGATGTATAAACCAGGCACTGCACTGCTCTGTCCTTGGGAGTCTCCTGTACTGTCTTGTGATGTTTTTACCTCACTTGCAGGATCCTCAAAGGAATCGTGTGTACCAGTGGCAAGGAGTGGAACTAGAGATGGGCCTTACACAGCTTTCCTTCCCCCTCACTGCAGACCCCATCCAGGGCTCTTACAAAATAGTTGTACAGAAAAGCTTCTCATCCCATGTGGAACACTTCTTCAGTGTGGAGGAATATGGTAAGGAGAGGAAGTATGGGCTGTAAGTGGGGTTGGCAGCAATGCCTTTTATTGTGACCTCTCAACCTGGAATTTTCTGAGAATAGCATAGGGAAGGGATGGACTACATATACAGGCAATGGGGTTCATAGAGGCTGAGCCAGAAAGTACTGAGTATCAGAAGTGGTTGCTTCCTTTATGGCATCTCTGCAACTCTGATACTGTGTTTTTTCATAGTGCTTTTGGGAGTACAGGACTTCCTGGCTTGTTCCAGGAGTTTCAGCTGACTTTGGTTTAGTTGCTTTTCAGCCCAGAAACTTGTTCCAAGTAGCACTAGATGCAAAATAAGAGATTACAATATTTTGGTGACTCTGTTTTGTCTCTCTATTCATCTGCCTGAGTTCTGTAACTCCACTTCTCTCTTTTTCCTCATCCTTATTTCTGCAAAAGCCTAGAAAACATGTTTGATAGAAAACTTGTGATTGAAGAACACTACACAAGTGTTACAAGTGGACACAAACAGACTAGTAGTAGAGACTGAGTAAGGAGAAATGTGCTCAAGAAGGGAGTCTTCTAAATCCCAGTTCCATAATGAAGTTTCTCAGGTGGTTGTAGACATGTATTCTGGGTAGGCTGTGTGCATTGGAGAAGGCCAGTGCTCAGCACTCCCAGACTCTCCACCAGCTCTACATGGAGCCTGAATGACCCAGCACGTTGACCAGAACCTGCTGTTTCTGGAATACGCAGGATGTGACCCAAAGAAGGTTGTCATTGAAGTCCATGGGACTGGCGTATTTGGTTCAATGTCAGGCATGGTGAATAATTTGACAACAAACAGGGTTATAGGCTTTGACCTGCCATGGTGACAGATAGGCTATTCCTCCTCCCACAAAAATCGTTCTGAATGCCCTGCAAGATCAAAGAAGAATGTCCCTTTGTTAGCCGCACACTAAGCTAATTTTTCTTTCATGTGTTCCTGAGTTTTATTTCTAAGAATCTCTCCTGTTGCTATTTCTCTCTTACAGTCTTTTGAGGAAATGTGCTCTTGGGTTGAAACACTGAGCCTTGCCTCCTATCTTAAAGGCAAAATTATATCTAAACTGTATAACTCAGGGATGCTTTTCAGTTCCTGGGTCTGGATGTGCAATCATCCTGCTGTTATTACCTTGC
This sequence comes from Sakesphorus luctuosus, assembly GCA_013396695.1. Lineage (NCBI taxonomy): Eukaryota > Metazoa > Chordata > Aves > Passeriformes > Thamnophilidae > Sakesphorus > Sakesphorus luctuosus. Next base: position 193,116 of record VWZD01010904.1, read on the forward strand.
CCTGTGAAAAAACCATCAGCTGCACCATCTGGAAGCAGGCCATTACATGCTTCAGTCCAGCCCTAGGAATGAGTAGGTGGAGGCTTAGGGTTACAGGATACAATATGGTAAGAAGGATGTAATTTAATACTCAGGAGCAAAATAAATCTTTTACTTGTGCCCCTTTATATTACTGACTTCTCCACTTGAAAATATAGCTCTGAGACTCTCTGTCTAGATTCACTAGAACTCTCTGGGCATGTGGGACAGTATCCCATGGTACATATCAGTGAGCAACTTTGGTCCTCCAGAACAGGGAGAGTCAGCCAAGAGAATCAATGATTCAAGCCATTTCAATGTGGTAAATTACAAAGATGGTGAAATGTGCTGCTCCAAGTCCTAGTTCCAAATTATGAATTGTGAACACAACATAACAGAACCAGTGTGCTCTTCTGAATGGACATATGTAAGGGTTCTACACACCTGTCTTGTGCCAATGGGATCACATAAGTATGTGCTGTAAATAAGGGAAGGTAAGGCCTACAAACTACCTTAATTCACTTTATACCCAAATGGTGAAGGCTGAGAAAACCTAGGGAAGGGGCAGGAGGTCTGTACTGAAGACCATGGAGAGGTTCATATTAAGATGATCCTGGCTCTGTATTTGGGTTGCTGTGTAGTCCAGAGCTCTCATTCACTCATCTCACATCAGACTTTCTCTCTCCCATCCAGTGCTGCCCAAGTTCGAGGTCCTGGTGAAGCTGCCCAAGATGATCACTATTAAGGACAACGAGCTTCCAGTGTCTGTCTGTGGTTTGTGAGTCACAGAGCTCTCTTGTTTATTCTTTACTTCTCCTTTCTACTGAGGATGAAAAGAAGACCTGGTAAAGGCTTTTTATACTTTTCCCAGGTGCCTACTACAGACTTATTTCGTTCTATCAATTCTGAGCCTGCTACTTGATCTGGACAGTCAGAGTGAAGGGTCTTCTCTATGTTCCTTAAAAGATGATAAACCAATCTGCAGCTTTCACTTCTCAGTTTATTGTGTATTTTCTCTTTCTGTCTTTACATTTCTTCAGTTATAACTTCTCTGCCAGTCCTGAACCATCCAATACTTAGAGGTATCAAATCAGACATCCTTTACCCTGGTGATGCAAACTCAGTGTTCTCAGTTTTAGCTCATAAATTGCACCTGCTGAGCTCCTGGTTTCCTTTCCATTTCTTTACTGAATCCTCAGCAGTTTGTAATATGAGGATACTCCTGGCTGAAATAATTTTCTAAAGCTGACCTTTTTCTGCAGTGATCTCCCACAAAGAACAAGATGGATGTTTCTTCCATGGATGATGGAAGAAACTCACTATGGAAATGATGGAAACATAATCACTAGAATCATTAAAATATCAGATTAGTCAGCCTTCAAGAAGAAGTATTAGAAAATCATCCACAGAAATCTTTAAGGAAATGCATCTGAGTGTGACTGTGACTGATTGTCTCATCATCTGAAACATTGTTTAACTTGTTATGATTATAGGTACACCTATGGGAAACCTGTTCCTGGTTTGGTGAATGTCCAAGTGTGCCGGAAATTTTCCCATTCTTCTTCAAGTTGTTACGGAAAAGAAGCAGAATCTGTGTGTGAAGAATTCAGTAGGCAGGTGAGTCCCAAGATTAAAATGTAGTGGTTTTTCTTATGGTTAAAGAGCAGTGTTGCCTTAAGAGAGCACAAATCCATGACTGCTGGGAGATAGTAGGACATTAGAGATAACTCTCTGCCCAGGAAAAAGCAGAAAATCTCAGAGGAAGACATTCTTAGGAGAGGGACAGTTCTAGAAACAGAACTGATGGTGAAAACCCAACAGCTGAAATCCTGATCTCCTGTTACCAAATCCAAATCTCCTGTTACCAGCCATGGGATCCCTGCTGTTGTTTCAAAAACTGAGAAAAGAACCTGTGAAAGAATTTTGTAACTGTGAGAGGGACTGTCAAGGAACAAGAAGCAAAGATGAGGACAAAACAAGGTAGTATAGAGAGCAAGGAACAAAGAAGATGATGCGATATTGTATATGGGTCAAATACAGGAGAAAGGGCAAAAAGGGAAGGAGTAGAAACAATGGAAGAAACAGGAAGAAAAAAGGAACTAAGGAACTAGGGCTGGTAGGAGTTAACAAGGAAACCAGTGTGTGCCTTAGAGAACTGTGTGTCAGGTACCACTCAGAACAGAGAAAATGTAGCAGTGAAATACTAGGAAACACCGTGAACACAAGTTCTGGTCTTGGAGACAACCCTTGAAGTCTGGGATTTCAGGGGCAGAATTTAAGTATGTTGGGTTTGGAGTCTCTATTCCAGTCCCCCATGGCACCAACTTAGTTCACAGAATTTCAGTTTTCTCTCCAATCCTTTGCTTAGGCAGATGCTCGTGGGTGTGTTTCTGATGTTGTGAGGACCAAGGTATTTCAGCTCCAACGCAGGGGATATGAGATGGGCATTGAGGTACAGGGCAAGATCACAGAAGATGGCACAGGTATGTATCACATGAAGATGTCAAAGTGGTAGCAGGCCATAACAGGAGGGCCTGGCAAAGACAAGAAAAGTGGACCAACATGACTAGAAATTCGTTTATAATCCCTCTTCACTGTGCTCTGTCTCAGGAATAGAGATGACTGGAACAGGCTCCTGTGGTATCACATCCATCATGAGCAAAATCAGCTTTGACCTACTGGACTCTCAGTACAGACCAGGGATTCCGCTCTTTGGGATGGTAAGGAACTTCTGAGCCCATGGACAATGAATGGCATAGCAAACACACAAGTGTGTAATCTCATCAGATGGGGGACCAGCTTGGGCAGGTTACATGGCCCACCTTTCTCTGCCTTTGCAGATGAGGCAGATGAGTTACTGATACTCGAGGCACTCAAAGAGACACATGACCCTGACAGTCCTGGCAGTCAGTCCAGTACAGAAGAGAAGGCCCACTGTTCTGACAGTGAGCAACAAGCATGGATTATTTCACAAGGGAATGTTATCCAAGTGCAAAGGGTGACCACAACACAGGCAGGCGTAGTGACCTCATCAACAAGAGCACACAACTCAACCAAAGTGAGCGGAGTAGGAGTGGTGACAGTAACAGGTTCCACCAACAGGTGGGGTCTAGTGACCACCTGACAATGTGAGGTGATGAGTCAAGGCTGAGCCCAAGGAATTCCAGATGGGAACAACAGGAGAAAGACCAAAGTATAGGTCTACCTCGAGTGTACCTTTAGGACAGGGCACAAGCCAGAACTTAGAGTTCCTGAACCAAGAGACAGATGATACGTGGTGGAGGTCCCAAATGAGGCTGGCCAGGGAAATTAAAACTACTGAGGAATTTAGGGTCCTGATAAATAATTTCCATGGGCCAATCAGGTTGTCTTGCTGAGAATTTTCTCTGTTGTTCTCAGACAACTCACCTCACACATTTCCACATTCTTTTCTTTTGTTCTCTGTCAAGAAAGGCAAGGAGGAGGAAAGAGTGAAGAGCCTTTATTACATGGGAGTTGTTTTCTGTTGCTAGGCTAAAACCTGAAGTTTGTTATTGCTTTGTTAGGTGAAGCTGGTTGATGGCACTGATGATCCAATTGCCAATGAAACCATCATGATTTCTGTGGATGGAGACAGATACAAAGGGAATTACACTACAGATGAGCAGGGACAATCCTGGTTTTCCATAGACACTACCACCTTCACACAAGCCTCCCTGGAAATCCGAGTGAGTAGCAAAGACAGGGGTAATATCTCATCAACAGGAGAAATATCTATCCATGGGTTATCAGTCTTTCCGCCAACTGGAAAATAAGGCAAGTTTCTTGGCAGGTCACCTCTCCTCCCTGTGTCTTCTGTCGATGTTCCTTACCATCTTCTAAGAATGATAAATAGAGAACATATCTAGAGTTCTTCTGTGGGCTTTTATGTGACTTGTTACCTCGTTTATGTGACTTGTTACCTAGTTTTATTGAATTATGAACTTTTTATTCTTCTTTCTCAGGCAGATCATAAACCTGAACTGAACTGTTATGACAGCAACTGGATCACACCATCATATGAGCATGCCATGCGAAGAATCAGTCGGTTTTATTCCCCCAGTAAGAGCTTCCTCAAAATTGAGCCAAAGCATGAAACATTAACTTGTGGCTCCCTCACAGAAGTCCAAGTGCACTATATCTTCACACGAGAGGCCATAGGGGAGCAGAAGAAAATTGTCATTTACTACTTGGTAAGAATTGTGGTTATTTGATCTATGGCCACAGAAAGTACTGTGTCATGTCTAGCTATGTTCCATGATGAGCAGTCACAGCACTATTTTATGGCACTACCATATGGCCAGAGAGGGTTTGAAATGGAAAGTGTGGCCTGTGGCAGTGCAATCTAAACACATTTCTGTAGTATTTCTCATTTCTCTCTCTTCTGTGTGCAGACATGAGTAGGGTGTACATGTTTTAGTAAGAACAGAAGAGAGACAAAATACTGATGAAGAGAGCACTGTCTTGGGCACAGCTACCCAAGACTGTCATGTCATGATAATCCACTCCCTGTTTCTCCCATTCCAAATTCTAGTTCACATATGCTCACTGCTCAGAAACCAACACCCTACAACAAGAAGATAAAAGATGAGAAGGAAAGGTATCTTCTACTCCATCTTGTCCTTTGATAGTCATCTGACTGATGAAACTAAAGCAACACCTCTAAATGCACTACCAGACAAGCCCAGTAAAGTTAGAGGTTAGGTTGAACATCAAGCAATCATGGAAAGTTTGGGATACCACAGTAATTGGAACACACTATAGCATGCTGGCATTGAGAACTATAAATTTGTTCAATTTGGAGGTCAGAGAAGAGAGACTAATTGAACTGTGACCGAACAATGGTATGTCAGTTTTGCTTGGGAGAACAGGAAGAATCAGGTGAATATTCAAATAGAATTTCTTTCTCCCTAAATTTGTTTTTCTGCTTACCCTAATTAATGACACAAGCAGAAGTGATGAGAGTAGCTTTGGAGAACCAGAAGAAATCAGTGGAACAGCCAATTCAGTTCTGATAGATTGTACAGAACACCAGGGGACTTAGGCTGATATTTGAAAAAGATAATAGAAACCTGTGCTAGAGATGCCTATGTGTTTATTTTCAAGACTGCTAACAGTTAACTGAAGGCCAAGATACCTGTTTAACCTGATAGCCTGGGAAAACTGGTCTTAAGTATGCACATACAGCAGGTAAACAGAGAGAGAACTTCCATTTTTATAGGTGTGGGTTTCGTATTTTGAAACTGAAATATAGTGTTATGGAATATATATTACACATGGAAAGTACTGTATAAAATGCATTTTTGACTGTGAAAAAGTAATCTTTTTCTAGAAATGAAGAAGCTACAGGTAGCAGGCTGTTGCTCACTGCCTGAATTCAGGTACCTTATTCAAGCTTTTATTATTTGCAGCCTGTGCTCTTCTATCTCAACTCTGTGGAGTTATGAAACTAATTCTGATTAAATTTTTCTTCGTACTGTTTCACAATGCAACTGAGAATGGAATTAGAAGAATTTCTGACCTTCAGTCTGTTCCAAATCATTAGAAATGTGCATATGACCCTCAGACTTATGTGGGGTCAGAGGTAAAATGCATTAAATTCTGAATCTATATAGACAATATGTACAAAAGCAAAGACATGTCTGATCAATAAGGAAATACTGGTCCTCTTAGGAGTGAATATTTCTGTCTCCAAAGACCCAGTGAATTCTAGTCTGGCACTTGCTTAATACCTTCTTAATGTTGCTCACTATTGGCAATGCTGTTTATACCACAGTCTACAGATAACCCAGTGAACATTCCTTTTCCTTCCTTTCAACACCAGTAACAACAATTACACGAAAATTTCTCTGTCCCATAGGTGATGGCCAAGGGAGGAATTATATTAGCAGACACCCATGATCTGATTGTGAATCCTGGAGATGGTGAGCAGAACTATATATTTTTAGCATTTCTGATGATAATTTTGGGGTAGAGGGGATGTAGATCAACTCAAACATTTAATTCAACTTTTAATTAAAACATTAAATTTAATGTTTGAATTTTCAAAATTAGATCTTTCTAGATGAAGTAGCTTGGGTTAGTTTTGTTTTCTCTGAATTCTATCAGGTACTATTTTTTTTAAATGATAAAACATTTGAAAATGCAACAAAAAATTAAGCATAATATTTTGGCCATTTCCTAAACTCAGCACTTTCTGATGACCCCTCTGCCCTTTTCCAACTTTTGATGCTTACTGGTGTTGTGAGACTCAAATGTACAATGAACAGAAAGAAGAGTGTGTCTTCTTTCCTTTCTCTCTCTTTCCTGCTTTTTTTTCTTTTTGATGTTGTTCCTGCCTTGTAAGTATGCAAACATGCACATACCTATAATCTAACCAATACATTTAATTTTATTCATATAAATGTTCAAGGATTACACATTTCAATAACTGAGACTGGCTGTTATGAAACTTTAAATGTCTTTTGGCAGTAAGACTCAGATATTCTGTAAGTCTATGAGGAGGAGTTGCATTGTACTGGGTATAAATAATATATGGAAGTAGAAGATCTTGGGTGCTGTATGTTTGTACAAAGTTCTGCATCCTCACTAGTAGCAGTGACAAAACTAACACCCTGACTAACATCAAGAGATGTTCTGTCATCTTGTCCAGATTGTGGCATAAAGCTCAAGCCCAGATAGAAAGAGTTCTACAACACAGAGGGTCGTTTTCTACTGTGCTTGGATCACGAGTTTGGTGTTCCAGCTAAATGCTCGCTTAGCAGTAACTTTACCAGTTATTCTTTCAGCTACTCTGCAGCCTTGACTGCTGCCTCTCTTTACAACAGTCTTTTTTCCCCTTACCTATTTTTGGTAGGTCTTGGAGCTTGAGGGAAAAAGTTGGGAACATCTAGAAATTATGGCAGATGTCAACTGGGGAGAATCTAGAAGTTTTCCAAACTCGTCTCATTTGGCTATTCATGATCACTCTTTGAATGCAGCTGTCTTCAGCAGCAACCATAGACTTAAGCCACATATCAATATTCCTGTCCCTGCTAACCAAAAATTTCAGCATGAGTGAATTTGACTTTTTAATCTAGGAAAGGCAAATGCATCTACTGTGACTTTCTGTGTGTTGATTAGCCTTTTTTCTCTCTGTTAGCTCATGGGACATTTCAACTGACCCTCTCTGTTGAGGCAGCAATTGCTCCCCTGGCACGGATGCTTGTTTATACCACTTCGCCCAGTGGGGAAGTCATTGCCAGTTCAGCAGATTTCCAGGTTGAAAGTTGCCTCCCCAATAAAGTGAGTATATGTCACAGTTTATGCAACCCATGTTTGTCTTGTGACCAGTAGTTCAGTTACGAGTTCCAGAACGGACACAGAATTCACAATGGGCTCATTAAATGATCTGACCAGATATTGGCTGAGGATTGGTGACCAGAATAAGTTACAAAGCTATAACTATAAAAAGTGGAGCAAGACAGAATAAAAAAGATAATCACTCTTTTTTATTAATTACATTGATCAAAGCTGAGTAAATACTAGGATAATTGCAAGACAGTAGCAGAGCTCAATTCACAAGGCTAGAAGCATCAGTACAATATCATGTAACAGTGTCTGGAAATGTGGCTGCTTGAACTTCTTTTTGGATTTGCAGGTGAGATTGAATTTTGTACCCAAGGAAGGTCTTCCTGCCTCCAACACACACCTGAAACTCCATGCCACTCCAAAGTCCCTGTGTGCCCTCCGTGCTGTAGACAAGAGTGTTCTCCTTATGAAGCCTGAAAATGAGCTCTCTCCCAGCTCTGTAAGTCTTGGCTACCTATGCTGATGAGCAAGTACAAGAACCACCTGAACACCTATTAACAGCACTATAGACATGGGGCTATGTATTTTTATAGATGCATTCATTGCACTTGCTGTTTAGAAGCTGTGAATTATCAATGAACTGTTAGGTAGTGCCTGTACCTTTAAGTGCTGACCTGCAACATTTTCCCCTGGTTTTTTGCATTTACTTAGGTGTATGATCTTCTTCCACTGAAAGAAATCCGGGGTTATAGCTTCAAGGAGTACTACCTGGAAGAAGACAATGTAAACCCTTGTGTGTCACTTGACAATATGTTATTAAATGGATTTGTCTACATGCCCATTTCTCCTGATGGAGAAGGTGATGCCTATGACATTCTCAAAGTAAGCACCAGCCCTTCATTTTTATTTTTGTTTCTTTTTGGAATTCAGTCTTCTCATCTCTTCTCACCTGTCTTGAAGGGCTTTTTAATAATAAAAAAAAAGCTCATTTGCTATAAACTTGCTAATTTTTGTATGCAAGAGAACAACTAAGCCCAGGCCCTGAACTACTTAGCCCATCACTGGTACCTGAGTGTTTCTCTGAACCATTTAAACTTTGGAAGATCTCATTGTTAGTAGAGGCAACTGCTAATGGGCTTGAGTAAGGAGTCAGTCCTGAGAAATTACTTCTAGTGCCATAATATTAGAAACTCTTCCTCATTCATGTTTTCTTTCTCTGGTTTAAATAGGTCTTTAATAAAGTGGCAGTTACTTTGATAGCCCACAAATTCACCTTTATCTGTCTAAAGTGTCCTGCACAAGACTTTTTGGGTCCCCTCAATCCAACATGTTTCACACATGTCATTTTCAACCAGATAGCTGCACCCAAGGTAGACCTATGGCCTTAGTTTTCCATCTCATCATGCCAGGATTTAGCTTTAGTATGAGTGTAACATGATAGAGCCTCAACATTTGGGTTGAACCTCTCTGTCTGGGATTTATGTACAAGCCTTTGTTGTTCTGATCAATACCACATTTAAGTAGACTTATTTTTGACATATTAAATAAGGTTTATTTTCAAACTGGAGTTTTCTGCATATTTTGTTCTTTTTTCTCTTTGTTTACTAGGAACTGGGATTAAAAGTCTTCACTAGCAGCAAGATCCATAAGCCTGAAGTCTGCCAGCATTACCCAGGACACATGATGGAAAGGAGTTACAGTGGTTCTAGTACCTTCTTGATTTCACCTCCCACACAACTTCCTAGAATTTACCACCCTGCTTTTTCCTTCCCTTTATATCTTTGAATATTAATTATACCAGGCAGATCTGATTCGATTCAGATATGCTGACCTAACAGGATCAATCCCTTCTGGACTCAGTCCTGAAATATGAAACTGATCCACCTCTGCCTGCACCTTCCCAGCCAGATAGATGTGTCTGACTAGAACTGTGTGTGCTTGGTGACTCCCATGCCAGCCCCTACTGCAGAGATCTTGTAGGCACTAAAAGTGTCTTTCAGCACAAAGTAGTGGCTTTTTTTCTCCATTAGACCTGAGTCCAGCTATGGAAATTTAAAAAAGGGAGCATCTGCTTTCAGGCAGCCACATTCTAGCAGTAGCTAGAGGAACAACCACGGTAAAAGCAGGCCAAGAAAAATGATTGATTTTATCACTGTGGGCTGAGAAATTTTGTTCTATTTCCAGGTCTCCCACTCACATGACTATAAGGGGCTGGAGAGTATGCTACACTATGAGAAAGCATCTTCCTGTTTATTTGCTAATGGCCAGATATGTAAAGACCCATATTCATTAAAAAAAAAATCCTAGATGAAGGGCTAAGTGTGGCTTCTGTTTCTGGTCATGCATAAACTCAATCAGTTCTTCTGTCTGCCACAGTAATATCTGGAGACAGTAAGTTTCATGTTTGATTCTGTATTGCAGTAAAAATATACCCTCAGTAGCATCATCATACATCGTGCTTTTGGCACTGCTTTGTTGGCAGTAAGGGAAGAATGCTCAGCTCCATCCAATCTCTGTAAGAAGAGCAACAACACTAGGAAAAATTAAAACAGAGATGGCAACAGAGAAATGCAACTATTTCCAGTGGCCAAGATTTCACAGCTGTTCTTTCAATTTTAAAATTTTACCTAAAAATAACTACTACTTGGAAGAAGAGTATCTTTTTGAATTAGTCTGGAGTTTGACACATCTTTTCCTTTCTCCCTGTCCTTGAAAAATTTCCTAGTCACTGCAATGAATCTGCTTGAAGATTTGGCATACGACATAGAAGGTATGGCTGATGGCGATACTGTGGAGACTGTCCGGAAATACTTCCCTGAGACATGGATCTGGGACATAGTTTCAGTGAAGTAAGTGTCTAAGGGAATGTAGAGTGTGGTCAGTAGGCTGAAACCTTGGCATAGGTTAAAGCCTCAATGGAATTATCAGTGTTTCAGTGAGAGGGATATTTCCAGTAGATAGAGGGATTTTCTAAGGTCACTAAGTATAGGGTGCTTTGGGGGAACATGAAAAAGCCAGTGCCTGTAATGCAGCTCGTTAGAAGTTTGCTGTCAGCAGATGTTGTTCAGTAGGCTGAGAAGAACATAGATGATCACCAGAATATAACTAAAATCTTCTTCTCTGTCCCTCACCAGCTCTGAGGGAAATGCTGATCTAGATGTGACCATCCCTGACACCATCACCGAGTGGAAAGCCAATGCATTCTGCACATCAGCAGACACAGGCTTTGGCCTGTCCGCAACAGTGTCCCTCAGGGCCTTCCAGCCCTTCTTTGTCGAGCTCACCATGCCCTACTCTGTAGTGCGTGGGGAGTCCTTCACGCTGAAAGCCACTGTTTTCAACTATCTGACTGCCTGCATCAGGGTAAGAGACACTCACCACTTTGCTCAGTCTAACAGCTTATGGAAGACTACAGTGGGTCACTTAGAGCATGGTTTCCCAAGCCAGGTGACTGATCTTTAACTATAATTTCATGTAGGTATGCATACATAGGAATTCTTGTGGTATTCAATGAAAAGGGAGTGTGTTTTCTTGCCAAAGTTTTAAAAGCTGCATTAGATTCAGAACTTAAAGCTCTGCTGCCGAGACCTCCAGCCTTGTCATTACAAATTTATGTCAAATTTTGCTGGAATGTGCAGACTGCCTGTGATTTGTTGCATCTGTCCCTAAGACACTGAGCAGAGCTATATGGCTTCACCATTCTTATCTGCTTTTTTTCACCAATTAAAAAGACGAGGGAATTTGGAAAGTAATTAGTATGAAATCTCAACCACCTTTGCTCAGTTATGCATAAATATGGATTTTTATTCTTAAAGGAATGACGCTGAGACAAGGAGGGTTCTAATCCAGTCCTTCCAATGCAGTCTCATTTATTTTCCACCTTTCTTGTTTTGTTTTGCTATTTTCAGGTTCCTTATTCAACTTTTCCTTGTCCCCTTGATAGCTTTCTCACTGCTAGTGTGTTACCTCATCACGTAACTAACTCTGAGGGGGATCTTTAATTCATGGCTCAACTGGTCTGTGCTATTCATTTTCCCAGAATTGATCTCCTTTCCAAAGATCCTGTTCTCTATACTTATCTACTCTATCTCTTACAATTGCACACATCTCAGTCAATCCCCCTTTATAAGGCAGTTCTTGCTCTGCAATATCCATAAGGTTCTCAGTCCCAGAAAATACCCAGCTCCACTACCCATTTCCATGTCCTGCATTGTCTCTAATAACTCCAGCTTCTTTGCAAGTCCAAACTTCATGACACCTGTCTGTACAACCTGCAGGTCAGTGTGTCTCTGGCTGAATCTACTCATTTTCTGGCTATACCAGTAGAGAAACAGGAAGAATCCTATTGCATCTGCGTGAATGAAAGAATAACTGTGGCTTGGGCAGTAACACCAAGATCTCTAGGTAAGAGGGTGGATGACAAGAAGATACTGAGGTCAGATATTTGTGTATGACATCAGATCTTTGGTGTGAGGAGCTGGGTGACTCCAAACCTGCTTGGAAGGATCTTCTCTATGTCAGAAGAGACAAGTCCAGCCCTGAGGCTGAGACACTACACTGGGTGTAGTGTTTCCAGATCCTAAACAAACCATGTAAGAGTTACAAGCCATTACTTTCCTAGTATTTAAACAGAAATCACAAAATCCCTTAATGCATGCAAAGCACTCAGATGTTCCAGATGTGAAGCTAAGAATGTCTTGGCTTAATATGTCTGGATGTGAAATTTTTTTAATCAAAACTTGCCTTCTGTGAAGCACATGACTTGATTTGCAAGACCTGTTCCATCACTACTATTTTGCTGATGGACTAACATCCGCTTGGATAGCCATCACGAAGAAGGTGGCCTGGAGTGCTGCAGCTGGATCAAGATCAAACACTGTCTCAAATTTAGTTCTCCTCTTGGAAAATCTTCTCTATAATGCATCAGAGAGTGCCCAGCACAAACACAAACCCGCATTTTCATGGCTCTGCCTGGCAGGGCTGACTGACCCCTCTTTCCTCCAGGACAGGTGGAGTTCTCAGTGAGCACTGAGGCCCTAAAGAACCAGCAGCCCTGCGGGAATGTGGTTGTGAAGACCCCTGAGAAAGGGAGGAAGGACACCGTCATCAGACAGCTGCTGGTGGAGGTATGTGGGCTGCTAATTTTGGTGATACAGAAAAGTAGCAATAGCAACAGCAGCAGATGCCGTACAATAAAAGTTTTCTGTTTTAGCCATGAGAGCAGCAATAATGCCTTGTGGGACTCCTATTCTTCATGCTTTTATAAAAGAAGCATTGATGAATCTAACATAGGCCAATAGAGCCCATAATTCATAATGTTGCCATCTCATAGTACAAGCAGGATTTTACATTACACAGTGGGATAGAAATAATAAGGCGGGCAATAATGACAGGTTTTTCCAAGACACATCATATCAGAGATAAATGAGAACTCAATGGGTTTACCTGTAATAAATCACAGGGATAGATTGTAAATGGAACACTAGCCAGAAACCTGATGCTTCTCCTCCAGTACATGGCTGGTACTCTGAAATATGGAACAGTCACCACAATCTACAAATATTTCTAAACAAAACTACCATCACTGTTTTGAATTGGGTTTTTTACAGTTCTAAGAATGTTCAAAACAGTTCAACTAACCTTTTATTTTTCATTCTTTTATGCACTTTTGTTCTTAAGCGGTGTTTTGCTATGATAAAAACACAGCTTTTCACATGATAAATTGCCAGTCATAAAATTAATCCACAGTATAAGACTCTCTGTGAAGCTATTAGCAAACAAAGAGTGCTAGCTTGTTGTATAGTGAAATCTATATGATAATAATGCCTCCTTACATTGCAGACATGCTGGTTTTCAGTAAGGCAGAGCTAAAATTCATGTAACTTCAGAAAATGTTTTTCTAAGCTGAATGTAATGATGGAACAACAATCCTATTTACTAGGCACTTTTTAATTACTTACAAATGGATTTGTATGTCTAATACAAGAATAACTGCTTAACATTTCAGGAAAATTTCCTAATTTCATATATGCCTTCAGAAAAAAAAGACTGTTTATTTTTTCTTTGAAGATATTAGAAGAGCAGCACTGTAAAGTCTTTTCTCCCAGATGGCAGGGGAATGAAAATTACTGAACGAGATTAAAGATACTTTCGTCAGGTTGTCTGAGACATTCCTTAGCTTATCCTGTTTTTGTAATATGATAATTAATCTAAAGCAATCCCTGCCTGGATGGAGTCAGAGATTAGCATCCAAGGCTGAACAATTAATTAGGAGGGGTAGATACAGTGTAATGTGCTTGGAGTGAAGCTGCATTGACATGAACATATGGATGATAATATTCCCTACAGCAGACAGGGCACCCCAGAGAGAGAGAGAGAAGAGAGTGCCAAAGGCCCTGCAGCATCCTCTTGCCCCTTCAGAAACCAAGCTTTGCTGAGCACTCTTTGGGAAACAGGATGTTTTTTTCACCTAGGAATTTCTCATCTGGAAAGGAAAATCTTTCAAATAATTAGTGTATGTTTTCATTTCCTGTTGAAATGTTCAAAATCAAGCAAAACAATGGATTTCTCATTTAGTTGCATATCAAAATGACATACTGAAACAAACAAGAAGGTGCCTTCTAAAACTGAAGCATTTAGTTCTGTCAGAGTTTATCCAAAAAGCTTTTTCATTTTTCGGGGGTTTTTTCTACTTTTTGAATACTTTTCTGTCTTTTCATACTGAAGAATGAGAGACAATGATTTTAACTGTGTGAGAAGGTAAAGACAACAATGCCATTGTTTACATGCTGGAAAAAAATTTCAACTGGCAACAGCTGGAAACTAGTAATGAAGCAATGAGAATTCTCCTATTTGGAGGTTAAAAATTGGTGCAGGAATCTCCCTAAACAAATTCTGACAAAAAATGTTTTCTAGTAAACATTTGGTTCCTGAGTTTTTGACAAAATGTTTTCACCTCTCTCAACAAAAAAGAGGGATTCTTTTCTGACTTCAAAAACTAGGCTAGGAGTTTTTGAAACAGCAGGATAGAATTGCCAGTTGACTATGCCAAGTATTTAAATTTTTGTTGTTGTAAGGCGTACGGGTGCATTGGAGTGCTCTAGTTACCCCCCGTAAAAGTTCTTGCATACATATCGTGCCAATGTCCCAGGCACTCAGCCATCACCACAGCTAGACTGGGCCCCGATGGGTAGCACTTTGGAAGAGAGGGTCGTGTGGCAGTGTTGGTAACAGCAGCTTGCATTCTATCTGCATCATAACCTGTGAAGCTGCAGGGCCTCTCTCAATAGTAAGAAAGGAAAGAAGATGTACTACATTTCATACTTGTAATTAGCCAGTATGTTGTAGTCCTCAATTATCCTCAGTTTAGCGCACAGAGGATAAAACTTTGCAAACAATTTCCAAAACATCCCTTTTAGCTTCCCTTTTGATATGTCTTCCTTTTTGTTGTTGCTGTTGCTGTTGCCTCTCATTTGTTGCTTTTTCTTCTTGCCCTTTTCCCCAAGCCGGAAGGGACCGAAGTGGAAACTACGTACAACTCTGTGCTCTGTGCATCTGGTAAGAGCCATTGGATCTCTAAGACTTTCTTTACTGTGGTAGAGACTAAAGACAAAGAGAGAAGAAAAGGTTTGTGAATGTTCCACTCTGAGAAGAAAGTGTAGGAATCTAAAAAAATTAAACAAGCTAGATATATGTCCAACTGTCAGTGAAATCAGTTCTTCCTAGAGGAGGAGTGCTAAGGATGTAATGGTGTCTACAATTACAGAGTCAGAAGCTGATCTCTTAGGAACTGAGGCTGGCCAGGTCCCTGCAGGGAGAGAATATATGGGATTTAATAAGGTTATCGCTAATGACTTTCATTCAGCAGGTCTAAAATCACAAACCAGACTTTGCAGTAAGCCGGGTCTTCCCACCAAAGCAGAATAGGCCAGAAAAATAGGCTGGAAAGTGTATTTGTCAGTCAAGGCCAGGTGATATTGTCACCTAGATGTCCATGACAATCTTTATGTCAGGGTATTGAAGGCCCAACAAAAAATTTGCAGGATGGGAAGCTTCATCAGCAAAATTACAGATGAATAGATTTGTTGAAGGCAGAAAAACCCTGCTCAGGAGATAGCTGCTACTCATGCATATAGCTATAACTGGAATTGTAACCCAATTAATTTGGTTCTTTTATCTCAGAAAAGTCAATGTCAGAGAAAGTCTCCTTGGTTCTCCCAGAAACTGTGGTGGATGGCTCAGCCAGAGCATATTTCTCAGTGCTAGGTAAGTGAAGTACCCTTAAAATGTCACATGCTACTTTGAAACACTGCCATTTCAGGCAGTGCTCAGTCTAATGGCTAATTTACACTGTATATTGTCCCGTTCCCCAGGTGACATCATGGGCACTGCCATGCAGAACCTGCACCAGCTCCTCCAGATGCCATTTGGCTGTGGGGAGCAGAACATGGTCCTGTTTGCACCCAACATCTACATCCTGGACTATCTGAATAAGACAGGACAGCTAAGTGAGGAGGTGAAATCCAAAGCCACTGGATACTTAGTGAGCGGTGAGACGGGACATGGCTTTTGCTTTTCTGTTCATCCCTTCCCTTGGCAACTGGTAAGGGCTCTATTGGTCCTTACATACTGTCATATATGATCAGATCGAGGCTGTCTCTAGAAAGGAACATGATTCTGGTAGGTTAGGTGTATATAATACAATATCTGTAAGAAAGAATCCTATGTTCCAAGGGGAAGTACAGGGTGAGAGACAACAGCATCCAAACAGGAACACAGAAAAAGTCAAAGTCTGGCAATATCTCGAGATTTGTCTCCTTAAGAAAAAGGTTATGTGAAATACATAAGTCAGACTATAACTGTTAATCATGGCAGCTGCTTATGTAGGTCTCAAACCCTCCTTAGGACTGAGATTTAGAAAGTATTGCTGACCTTTGACTGGTGCAGCATTTGAACACATTAGCAAGGGCACGTTGACGGACGTAACGTTGGTACATATGCACGCCCTTGGTGTATGTTGACTAGAAAGAGGCTGTTTTGACTCAGCTATTCTTGCAGGAAATGTGCACTTCCTCCAGTGGAAATTACCCTGTTTTCTGCATCCCTATCCCGTGTAGGGCCCACAGTTTTTATCAGTTCTGCTCTGAGAACCATTCTCCCATTCCTCTCAAGTCTAAGATGCATTTACCTCTCCTCATCAAGTCTAGGGCAGAGAACAGCAATAACCACAGACACATAGTTTTCCAGGTGTTTTAGGAGAGAGGAAGAGCACAAAAATGGAGATACTCAGAGCTGTGGGTTTGCCTGAATTTCCTTTGTAATACTGAGCAGCATAGCTCACACTTGTACCATTAGTGAAGGGGAACACTATGTCTCATTTTTGCTACATTTCCTTTGCATGGCTCCTTTAAAAATACTGTGGCAACTGAAGTATTTTTTCCCTCTCCATTTCAGGATATCAAAGGCAATTGAAGTACAAACACTGGGATGGGTCTTATAGTACCTTTGGGCCACGTTATGGGCAAGGTGGAAATACCTGGTAAGACTTCAGTACCACTGTTTTTTCATTACTGCTTTTCATGCCCTCCCTTTTCTCAGTGTTCTCTTGTGCTCTTTTGGTCATTGTGGAGGTTGAAATGAGTTGGAGATTAAGTTATGATTGTGGCATCATAGAGTAATCATATGAGAGAATGGTGTAGGGGAGGATGTTAAGGGAGGTGCGTTTTAGGTTTGCAATGCTGCACTGATAGCTACTTACCTCCTCTGACACCCTTCTTCAGCTCAGGTGAGGGTCACCTGGAAGATGACATAGCTTGTTCTTGTTAGCAGAAGATGCTCATGAATCCCCAGGGTGCCACAGACCAACTACCTGCAGTGCTCAGGGCTATGAATAGTAGGCTCCATTTAGCATTGGTCCCTGTCTCACTGAGTTGTTCAACTGTCTCACAGTTTCCAACCAGCTCGCTGTGATCAAGTCCTGTAGCTTTTACTGATTTCCTCCAGAACAGTGATGCCCATATGGATATAAGGGATAAAGGGCCTGCTCAGGGTGTCTTGGGTCTCTCTATCACTTTCAGGCTCACAGCCTTTGTCCTCAAGTCCTTTGCCCAGGCACGGCCTCACATCTTCATAGATGAGAAGCACATCCAGGATGCTTTGGTCTGGCTTACTCAAAAGCAGAAGGAGAATGGATGTTTCCGCAGTTCTGGGACACTCCTGAACAATGCTATTAAGGTAACATATCTGCCTGGTTGGCTCCACATGGGCTTTGTCAGGCTGGAACTTGACCCATAAGTCCCTCTGGGATCAACAGAGCTATTTCAGCACTTGGGAGTTGGGGAGGAGTGGGGAGCTATCACAGAAGCAGGAAGAAGTCAACAGCATCCTCTGAAGGACTTACCATGAGAAGGAGACCAGGAAGAATTTGTCACTGCAGGATGTACATATTTATTGCAAGGAGAAGCCTGTGGTGCTGTGTGGCATCAACAACTACTTTTGTGTTTCCCTGCAGGGTGGAGTGAATGATGAGGTCACTCTGTCAGCCTATATCACGGTTGCATTGCTGGAGATCCCTCTGCCTGTAACTGTACGTGTCCAGACCCCAACCTGAGCTACAGATGGTACTAACCTATCCTACCAGTGTTCCTCCCCACCGCAATGAGATTATCAGGTCCCTTTACCTTTTGAAAGAAGAAATCCTCTCTGAATAGTCTTTCTGTTTAAGCCTGAATTGAACTAACAGTTTTCCTCCATTTTCATCCCCTGTCCAGTCCTGTTTCACATGTAAACATTTCACTTAATATTTTTCTGGGTTCTTTTGTGAAAAATAATGAATTTGCTCTGTACAGCTTGGATTAATAGTGAGTTAAATAATATTTGACTCTCTCAAGTGAGCCAAACAGGTTTTCTTCACCTACAAAAATTCCCTTTTGTTTGCTGTTGAACCACTTTTGGGCCTGTTGTGCAGACACAACAGCATAGGTCTGTAAAAAAGAGTGGCACATTCAGGGATTTGTTCTTATTTTCTCTACCTCCTCTAGATTGTTTTATGGGAAATCCCCCTCCTTAATGCTTGAAGAATAAGGTATCCCTATAGGTAATAAAACATACCTATAGGGAACACCATAATGTTACTCTGTGAAAAACCTGAGGCCTATTTAAGAACATTGTGGGTTTGGTGATTCTGATTCCCTCGCTTTGAGACAAGGCTGTGGTGCAGGTAAAACAGGGATATGAATTGCAGTAGATGGGCAGCTGAGCCCAAGTGGTTGCCAGGTGGCTGTAATCCCTGTACTCCAAATGTAGTAGGGATTCTTCTGTATTCCAAATTTTTTCCTGTGTATCAAGAACCAACAGAAGGCATTATTTTGTCGGTAGGGTGACACAGATGCCTTTAACTTCATCAGGAAGTGTTCTTTCTTTGGTGTGTGTCGTATTTAGAAGCCAAGCTCTCAGGCAGAACTGTAGTGCATAACAAGGATGTTTTTCAACTCCCTATCTGAGTCTAAACCTGCCTCTGAACGTGAAAGAAGGGGTTTGTCAGAATTTGAGTGAGATATGGATGCATTTCAAGTTAAACTGCATGAACTCCTATGTTTAACACAGCCCTCAAGCCACTAAGGCTATTGGTAATCATACAGAGTATTTCTATAAGTAAAAGAAGCTGTATTAAATCCTCATAAAAATCTTATTAGCACTGTGTGTCTACTGCCACATCCTGTCATTAGACTGAACTCTTCCCCAACACTTATCTTACAAATAGTAGTAAGCATGGAAAACCTTAATTAAGGCATAGACACAACCAATTTTGGTTTTATTCCTTGCTTCCTTAGAAAAACCTGAATTGCATCTCCAAAAATGACCACAAAAATTTTGTCTTCCAGTAGATGCACAGTGACGGCAAAGTACAAAGCCACTGAAAAATAAGTCTTTTCTTCTAGACCATTGACTAAGCTGTGAGGATTCAGATTATGACATGCTCTCCCTGCAGTGTTATTGTTTCAATATTATAGCAGATTTTCTATCACAAGTGAGGAACAGTCATGTGTCTTGCTGAAAGATCATGGAGTCACAGCATGTGTTAGTCCATTACTTAACACTATATAAAGGAGTTACATTTTAGATTGCAGTTTTAAACCATACTTGAGATTCTGGCTTCAAAAAGACACACATTGTTAACGTTAACATGTCACAAAAAATGTTCTAGAAAACACAAAAAACAATCTGTCTTATGCAGAGATAGTTTCCTGCCAAACAAGAATCTACATTATCAGCTTCCAGCAAAATTTAGGTTTTTTCAGAAGACCCTAGAAAAGAGAAAATAAAGAATAAAAAGATAAGGACAAAGCAAAGGATGGAAGCACATGAGAGTCTCAGGGAGATAACTGGAGCAGGAAGGCAACTATTCAGTACATCTACAGAAAGGAAGTCATTCTTTTGAAGGCATAAGGATCAGAGCCCTGCCACTCAGTCTTTAAATCAAACTGGGGAAAAAACCCATTAACAAGACATAATAAAGTTCATACAAACAAAGAGCAGCCTTTGGCTGCCCATTTGTGTTAGGGATTATTGGACCTGGAAGGGAAGGGATACACAATGGTACAATATTTCTCAGAACAGAACGTGGGGATACCAAGGGTCTCTAGTTACAATCTGACTCCTGCTGTTCTAAGATGGGCCTCAGTGAGATCTCTGGATGCTCCAGCTCAGTCTCTCCCTCCTCACAGCACTCAGTGGTGCGGAATGCTCTATTCTGCCTGGAAACAGCAGCAGATCAGAAAGAAAACCATGTGTACACCAAGGCACTGCTAGCATATGCCTTTGCCCTGGCAGGGAAGATGGACAAGAGGAAGGCATTGCTTGACTCACTTGAAAAGGAAGCCGTGAAAAAGGGTGAGTGCTCGTGGTGGGACATCTCTCTTTTCATTGGCCTTATATCTTCCCTTGATAAAATGGCTTATGTTGGGGGGACAATTGTTAATGTAGGACCTGGCTTTCTGTGGATGTGGAAAGCTGGAGGGAGAACAAGGATTTATGTGAAGGGATTACCCTTCTAAGAACTCCCTCTCAGTACCAAGTCCTGCATCTCTGAGAGACTTCACCAGGAAGCACCAAGCACCATCCCCTTGGTGCTGAACTAAAGATTAGATCTGCTGACATCTCTGCTCAGTCTACTCCTCTTGCCACACTAGGGACTGCTTAGCAAAGGCTTAGCAGTGTGTATGGGCACTCCTTCTTTTGAGGGCATGGGCTCAGCATAGAACAAAGCTGACCTTGCAAAGTGTGAGACATGTAAATCAGAGAAGTGCTGGATGTGCTGAGATAGAAAATGAACATACAGGTCATTGGGAGACAACAGCATTAGCTCTGAGTCTTCTAGGAATTCATGTAATGATTTGGGAGCATTCTGGTTAATCAGACCAGACAGCGGGTTTGCTCAAGTGTTGGGTAACACAGTTGTGAATGAAGTACTCCCCACACATTTTGCCTTCTCCAACTCCAGCTGACTCTCAAGCCCTGGTCACATTCTTTGGGCTGTTTTGCCTCCAAGATCCTGTCACTGCCTGACCCCAACATCTCTGCTCCAAAAGGGAAGGACTGGCATCCTCCTTAGGTCTCTGGTTCCTCAACATGCCCGAGCCCCTAAGTGTCCATGTGTATCTGGAATCTAAACAAAGTAGTGTCTAGGCCTGAGGCTCAGCAGTCTCATACGAGTTGTAAACCTTCAAAATATGTAAACCTAAGCCTTCCCACTTCATCCTGCATGAAGGCTCCATCCTCCCAACTGGAAAAGCAACAGATCAAGAACTTGCTTGCAATGACTAGTAATAATTGCTTGTTGTCTTGTCTCCATGCTCCCTGCCTCCTGTGAAGATGGGTCTGTTCACTGGCAGCGGCCTGGGAAAGAGCCAGAGGTTGATCTCCCGTACTATCGCTACCGAGCTCCCTCTGCTGAAGTGGAGATGACAGCCTATGCGCTCCTTGCTTACCTCACCTCGAGGCCGGCACCTTCCCAGGAGGAGCTGTCATTTGCATCTCTCATTGTAAAGTGGATCAGCGGGCAGCAGAATCCCAGTGGAGGCTTCTCCTCCACCCAGGTGAGCTGTTTGCCTCCTGCAACCTCACACATCAGTGTCAGAAGATGGGACATGTCAGAGAGTCAGTTTGGGAGCACAGTGAGGTTTGCCAGGATGGCAGGAACTGCAGCTCTGCATATATCCGTGCAGTACCCAATGGTTGCCAAGTACTCGAGAGGCTAGAGGCAAGTATGTCAGGTAGTGTGTCTGGGAAGGGAATATGAACATGCAAAAGAAGGTCTTTCCCTCTGTCTTTTCTGCTTAACACTGGAGAAAGTGAAGGATGGATTGGGTGGTGCCAACAGAAAGGGCAGACTGTGGGACTCACCCTCCTCAGTGCTGGGACCTGTCTCTTTCAGGACACAGTGGTGGCTCTCCAAGCCTTGTCCCTGTATGGAGCTGTCACCTATGCCAAGAGCGGGGCAGCTTCCAAAGTGACCCTGACATCTGACGGCAACTTCCAGCAAGACTTCCAAGTGGATCCCACAAACAGGCTGCTGCTCCAGCGTGTGACCCTTCCCCGAGTGCCAGGGGAGTACAACGTGGAGGTGTCTGGTGAAGGATGTGTCTACCTGCAGGTGAGGGTGATAGGGACAGGTGGCACTCTTGGATGGGAGCTCCTTGCCAGGCAGGAGACATGAAGAGGGCAGAGTCATATAATGATCTTGGTTGGAAAAGACCCTAAGGATTATCAAGTCCCTATGTTAAGGGACAAAAGAAGCAGGGAC